>CAUYLG010049498.1:0-179587 GCA_963573385.1 Cacajao melanocephalus | reverse complement strand
CATATGCTTCACCCACTTTTGAATGGGTTTGTTTGTTTTTTTCTTCTAAATCTGGTAAAATAGATCTTTATACAGTCATGGTCATAGCAACATTACTTATGGTAGCCAAAAGGTGAACACTACCTAAGTGCCCATCAATAGTTGCATGAATAAATAAATTTGTTATATAATATACAACACATTTTTATAATATATATCACCCTATATAAAAAAGATAGTTGAATATTCTTCTAACTATTTAGGAAATTGAATTGTTATATAGGGGCCAAGGGAAATCTTTCCTCTCCCCTCTAAAGATTCAATAAAAATGAACTGATAATAAGGCAGATTAATAGGAGAAAAAGCATACAAATATATTTAATGTGCATAACAATTGGAAAATTTCAGAATAATTATCCCGTGGCCCAATGACATACATATACTTGTATATCCATCTTAATAGGGGAAGGGGATATAGGAGAAATGTGGCCATTTTGATGGTTCATAAATGATAATCTTAGGGGGAATAAATAGGCCCAATGCTCAGACAATGGTTAGTATAATACACACAATGGAATATTATTCATCCTTCAAAGAAGAAAATTCTGACACATGCTACAACATCAAAGCATTGAGAAGCGAAACAAGCCAGTTACAAAGAACAAATATTGTATAATTCCACATAAATAAGGTACCTAGAGTAGTTGAATTCTTCGAGACAGAAAGTAGGATGATGGTCACCACAGCTTTGAAGAGAAGGTAAGATGTTAGTGTTTAATGGGTGGTAAGTTTAGTTAAGGAAGATAAAAAGTTCTGGAGATAGATGGTGGTGATAGCTGCCTATCAATACAAATGCACTTAATGCCACTGAACTGTTCACTTAAAAACAGTTAAAATAGTACATTTTAAGTTGTGTATATTTAATCACAATTTAACAAAATAATTTATTGGCGATACTAGGTACTTTATGTTGCATCATATCAGTAGGCACAAAGTGATTGGTTGATTCATTTTTCATGATGGTGGCAATCAGATTTCTCCATTGTAAAGTTATCTTTTTCCCTTTACAATTAGGAGATTATCTGTGTGGCAGTATTTTTAGCACCATCAACTTGTCACCTAATGATTTTAGCATTCATTCCTGATTCTTACCTGAATCAAATACCTATTAGGAGCTATTAAATGGTGGTGTTATTTCTCCTGTCACTCCATATATAATTGTTAGTAGCTTTTCTATAATAAAAGTTTTCCCTCATCCATTAGGGCTATTTCATGACACTTTATGGTCAATAAAATAAAAGTATAATTACTTAGTTCATTAATTTACCAATTAATGAACGGGTGTGGTGGTGTGGTGGTGTGGTGTGGTGGTGCCGGGTGTGGTGGTGCCTACCTGTAATCCCAGCTACTTGGGAGGCTGAGGCAGAAGAATTGCTTGAACCCAGGAGAAGGAGGTTGTGAATGCTGAGACTGTGCTATTGCACTACAGCCTGGGCAACAAGAGTGAAACTCCATCTCAAAAAACTAACTAAATAAATAAATAATAAGTTAATACTATATACAATGTTCTGCATCTTAGTTTTTTAATTAACTTTTTCTAAAGATTATTCCATGTAAGTATATATTTATTTTCTTCATCCTTTTTATCTGGCTACATAGTAATTTAATGTACAGTTGCATCATTTCTTAGTTAACCTTTCCCTTATTAGGATACATTTTGTGTTCTTTACTGGCTTTTACTGATACAAATAATGCAGCAGTCAATAACTTTGTGAATTATGTTTTGGACTTCTGCAGGTATATTTTCAAAGCAAATTACTCCAAGTAGAATAGGTCAAAGCATGAATGCATTTGTAATTTAGCTAACTTAATTTTACTTATTGTCCAATGCCTACTGCCTCCTCTACATAAACAGTATAACGCAGTGGGAAACGTATGGGCTTTGGAGTCACACTGGCCTGGACTTGAACCTCGTGCTATGACTTACTAGCAAACTACTTGAACTTGAAGAGGCATCATAACTACTTCATAAGGTCTTTGCTAAGATGGAAATAAATGATGTCTGCCAAGAGCATCGAGCACCTTGTCTGGTTGCAGCAGCGATGCTCCCCATATATCAGTTCTCTTTTCAGGCCCTCAAGTAAATAAAATCTGTATGACCTTGGCAGTTAGATATGTTCAGAATTCTGGATTCCTTGTTATAGATTTTGTTATGACATCTCTAATTAAATGTCCTACAGCCTTAATTTAGCCAAGATTAACCTTAGGTTTTCTATAGAAAACTTTAGCCTTGGTCATGTTAGCCTAGAATGCCTATCGCTGACCACATACTTACAAAACTATATGACATTGTTCCTTTCTGTGTCAAAGTTAACCACAGAATTTCAATAACATGCTATGCTGGGCAACCCATGGAAATAAGAGTTTATCAGTCTGTACCTGAAATCCTCTGCTACATTTGTTTTTAGGAATCCAGAACTGAAATCTATGTGATCAGTTTCTACCTTAAACTGTCTCACCATTTTGAATCCTAAAGATTTTCTGAGCTTCAGTTTATCAAACTCTCTCTGTTCTTTCACTGCTAATTGTCAGGACATTTCTCATGAATACTGATTGAGCCAAAACAGCCTAGGTCTGCGGATAAAGAAGATTTTTTTTTAAGGTTGCTTGGATCATCCTGGCTTAGCAAATTCATGCATAAAGGTATAAGTCTACACTAAATGAATCAGAGACTGACTTGCTGAAGTAATTAGTGTTTGTAATTTGAGAAAGCAATCATATATGGATTATTCCAATAAATTATAGGCTTCTATACAGTAGGGTCCTAGGCTTTTAAAAATCTGTTTTCTATTTAAAACTTAAATATTTAATGTTTTAATTGTTAAGTGGAGAATATCTTACAGAAAATGCTCTTTTTTGTGTATTTCTAATTAAAAGTTGTTTTGGTCATGAATGGCGGTTTCTATTTCTTGTTGACAAAAATCATCTCTTACTAGGGACTGCTCATGATTTGAGAAACAGATGAGCTAGCCTCACGAGGTCAGGTGGTCCTGCCTGCCTGGTAACTCTGTAAATTTGATTAACATGGAAATAAACTCTGGGTCTGGACAAAGGGCAAACTAAGAAAATGGCAGGTGATGGGAAAACCGAGAACTGCCTCCTAACTTGGCAGTTGTTCTGAGGTTATGATTTCTTCTGGATTGGGTGGCATCTTAAATAAACCAGAAATCTCATTTAGTATGAAAACCCAAGCTCTTGCTTTGGTCTTCAGTGTCCTTTTTTTTGCACCTAAGTGAGAAGATGAATGAAGATTAAAACCCTTCACAGTATATGAAGAGCAGAGACCATTTTCTCCTGGTGCATTTTTTGAAGAGGATAAGACACATTAAGTGTGATTTATATTCTGTCAGCATTATTTTGGAGGAATGGTATTCAACATTTCAACCCACTTTTACTAACATTTCGGAAGAGAAAGATTTTCTTCCCCATTAACACACTGAACTAATCTCCTTAGTTTAAAAATCTTATAATGATGCCTCAGATATCTGATGGAATTTTAGACTAAGTTAAACAAACAAAGGAAAGAACCATTTCTTAAACAGGATTATATACAGTGATGTGACTGAATGTATTATTTTGCTATTTTAAATTTTACTTCATGCTTCTGATATGCCACATAATTTTTTTGCTACCCATGCAGTCTTGAATTGCAAAGGGAAATATAAGTGATCTTCTGGAATCCACGAGGTGAAAGTCACAGGTGTAGATATTTCTCCCAATTACAAAAGCACCGTTTTTGAAACAATTATCAAAATCTCTGGATCTTCGCAGTGCCCACAGAAACCAGTGGCGCTTCAGAGGACAAAGGATATGACCATTTTCCACATATTTCTTTCAAGTCAGAAGCCTGCCAGGGAGCTCCTAATTCGACCCTTGGGATCAGGTTGATTCTGGCAGAAATCTCTATGGAGTGACTGACAGTTCCAACTTCCCTACCTATTTTCTCCGTAGTGTTGTATTCACAGGCAAGTATTACCTTAGCATTAGGAGATTTTCTTTTCCAGGTTCTTCTGTTAACTTAAACATCTCTCCTAAGAATTGATACAGCAACCCAATGCTAACAAGTTGCTAATGAATTCAAAAACTATTTTCTTGAGATTTCTAGAAAAGAGATAAAGCGTAAGTTAGAGAAATGGGTACTGAGTGGAGGAACACATATCCCCATTTCAAGAGTGCCCTGGGACATGTGGCCCCATACTGACAGCACTTGGCAAATAGAAGTGAGTGGGTTAGAGAGAGAGAGACAGAAACGCTCCACTGACCAACTGGGCAGTTGTTGCCTTCTCATGCAATTGCATGCAGTCTTACAATAAACGAAGTGAAGGTGGGTGCAGAATGACTTTTTCCTGCTAACCTCATAAATCAGAGCAAGAATTCATCAGCCTAGGGGAGGAAAGGAGCTTTAACTTCACTTTCCTCTAAGGTCAAAGATGTGGTCATTTTTGTTTAATCCTGTGCACAATTTCTTCCTAATCCACCACCAGAGGCACTTTATGTGGCTCAAGAGTAGAAAAGAATTGGAGAGCTATGAACAGGGATTACACAGGAATATCACATTTAAAAAAATGAATAATAGGTATAAGAAACATGAGGACCATTAGGTAAGTGGATGCAGAGGATAATGTTGGGATTCGTGAACGCTGGGGAACCCCAGCACCACGGCTGCTCCTGCCTTCTGTGTTCTCTAGTATGGCCTGGCTGTTGCACTTTGCATCACTGCTATTCATGCCTGCCGTGTCCCTATACCTGGACAGCAGCATGTAGTTTGCAGGTAGAAGTTTAGGTCGGTTTGAGTCCTGACTCTGACTCCTCCTAAATGTGTAACCTTTAGGCAATGTTTTCATCTCTCTGAGAAGGAAGGCTGCATGCTTAGCTCTTGGATGGTGGTAATGACAGAATCCTCTTCCTAATATCTGGACAGTGTTTTCCACAAGTTCTTTTCAAGTGTTACATTTTTCTTTTTTTGCACAAGTTGAATTATATGAGAATATTTTCTGAATTAACCTAAAAAAGATCTGTTATGTTAAAAGTATAAATCAGGTGAATGAAAGATATTTGTATATAAATGTATAAATATATCAAATGTATAAATATATTAATTAAATTAATATAAAAATATACATACATATACATTTATATAAAATATATAAAGCAATGAAAACTAAAATATAAAAAGCAATGTAAAATAGAAAACTAGCCGGTATGTTTTACTCCATATGTGCTTTATATTTTTTCTGTGATTTTATTTGTTTATTTACCTTTGGTCTTTAAACAAACACAAATTTTTCTGTTGCAGATTTATGGCTTTTTCCCCCTCTTTTCTTGAAGATTTAATAAAATTCTGCCTTTCAGCCCTTGGCTTGGAGCTCTTGTCCTGTTATTGCATTGGGTTGGGTCATGCCAGAAAAACTCTGACCTTGTTCAAAATTGCAACAATGAGGGGCTCTGTCCTTCCTTCTCAAATAGCTATGCTGCTTTAGGACTAATGAGCTGCTCAAGAAAACTTTATATTCACCCATAAAGCTGTCAGCAGTGAAAACAGAAAGTTTAACAGCAGGAAGTGTGAACATATTGATATCATCCACAGTATCCGGAATGCTGATGAGAACTTGCCTCTTAAATGTCCAGAGCAATGGGATTGATATTAGGAAATAAAAACATACACTTTGTATCAGCAAAGAGGACATATTGCCCTTTGGATCTAAAATAGCACCATTCACATTGACCAGGATGATAAGTGAGAAATTCCAAGTCAGCCCTAGGAAAAGGGTGGGCAGGAACTCTGAGTGTTGATGTTTTCCAGCAGTGCTCCATGTGTATGGACCTTGAGGTGTTCCATGTATACTTACTGCTTTTGACTTTGCTTTTCCCTCCACAGAAAATTATTCCTATTTACTAACATTTACGCATCATGAGATAAATAGAGATTGGACCAGTTTCCTTCAGACTTTGCCAAGTGGCATATGTATGACAGAGAATGCTAATTCCCTTCCTCCAACATTTGATCTCTTCTTCTTCCTCAAACAGATAACCCTGATTCTTAGCTGAGCATATTCCAGCTCAGAACTGAGGACTACATTCAACCTTCCTTTTTAGCTAGAAGAGGCAAAAGGATGTCTTTACCACGAAAATGTGAATGGAAATGTGTAGAACTTGTAGAAAGGCTATTTGAAAAATGCTGCCTCAGCTGAACGTAAGCCTATCTGTGCTCTCCAGCCTTTCTTCCTCCTTCTGGCCTCAACTAGCCATGAGTACCACAAGGTGACCTTGAAAAAGAGTCCACAGGCTAAAGATGGTGAAACAGACAGGGAGAAGACCAAATTCCTGGTAATACCATGGAGTATCTTCTAGCCCATAGCTGCTGATTCAGGACGTCCTCTCTGCAAAACAAAAAACAAAAACATTCCTCTCTTGTTTAAGCCACTGGTTGTTGTTTTGTTTGCTAAAGGAAGGCAAATTCTAAATGTTAAATATAGACAAGATCAATAACGGTGCTACACAGGGCCACACTGGGGGCTCAGAGAAGAGGAAACTTCAGTAATACTGACCCTGTCTTTACAGTTTTGATGTTTTATTCGTCAAGGATTGTTTTTGGATTAATTTTGATTTTTTAAATTATTGCACTGGGACTTGTGCTCCTGAAAGATAAATTACAAATACTTTCACCTATTTCTTCTACTAAGTACAACTACAAACCTTGGACATACATTCTATATGTAATGACGGCAGAAGGCAGAAGGCTCCCTCAGGACCAGAGGAGTGACAGCAGTGAACTCCCTCAACTTTCCTTTTGCTTTGTGTCACTTGCACATGTAACTGAAGAAGCAGGCAACCCATAAATGCCAGTTACAGCAGAGACAACAAGTCCCAGCAGCAAACAGATGCTCTCACTAGTCAAAGGATCAGGAAAGGGGAGGCTACTAAGACAGGAAACTTTCAGAAAATAGCTACTCTGCTTTATCCAATGCTATGGAGAAACTGTGGCTCCGCTCCACCCAGGCCAGCAAAGATTAAATTGGTAACTGAGTGGGGACACTTGTGAAGATGGAACAAGGTGCCCAAGACCCTCACAGGGATTGTGTCAGAGAAGGCCAATATGAAGACAGGTTTAAAAAAAATCGATTTTATTTTTACAGCAACATTTGTTGTAAGGTACACAGAGTTCCCATCTGTCTCCTGTCCCTGCATATGCACAGCCTTCCCTGTTATCTATGTCACTACCAGAGTGGTACGTTTGTTACAATCGATGAACCTGCATTGACACATCATTAATACCTAAAGTCCATGGGTATACAATAGGATTTTTTCTTGAGGTTGTACCTTTCATGAGTTTTGACAAATGCTAATGACCTGGACCCACCATTCTAGTATCATAGAGTAGTTTCACTGTCATAAAAATCTCTGTTTTCCCTATTTTTCTATTCCTCCCCTTAATCCCTGGTAACCACTAGTCCTCTTACTGTATCCATAGTTTTGCCTTTTTTCACAATGTCATAGTGGGAAATGTGTAGTATATAGTCTTTTCAGATTGGCTTCTTCTACTTAGTAATGTGAGTTTCAGTTTCCTGTATGTCTTTTTATGGCTTGGGAGCTTATTCCTTTTTAGTCCTGAATAATATTTCATACAGCGGAATATTATTATTTCATTTCTCTCTATAGACTATTATTTAGGACTAAATATTCCACTGAATGGATATATATAAAACAAACATGAAGATCTTGGTTGCTTTTAAGTTTTGACAATTATGAATAAAGCTGCTGTAAACATTGGTGTGCATGTTTTTGCGTGGACATAAATTTTTAACTCATTTGAGTAAACACTGAAGAGCACCATTGCTGAATTGTATGGTAAAAGTATGTTTAAAGTTATAAGAAACTATCAAACTGTCTTCCAAAATGGCTATAGCATTTTACATTCTGACCGGCAATGAATGGAAGTGCCCATTGATCCACATGCAAACCAGCATTTGGCATTGTCAGTGTTCTGGATTTTGACCATTCTAATAGTGGTATGAGAATAACTTAATGTTGTCTTAATTTGCTATTCCCTAATGTCATACAATATTGGGTATCTTTTTAAATACATTTTTTTGACCATCCATATATCTTTTTTGGTGAGATATCTGTTCAGCTCTTTGGGCCATTTTTAAATTGGCTTGTATTTTTATTATTGTTGAGTTTTAAGAATTCTTTGTATATTTTGGTTAACAGAACTTTATCATATGTGTTTTGCAAACATTCTTTATAAATAGGAAGTCAGGTTTTATTTGCCATTCCCTACTGTCATGCAATATTGAGCATCTTTTTAAATACATTTTTTGACCATCCATATATCTGTTTTGGTGAGGTATCTGTTTGTCTTCTTATTATTTTGACAGTGTTTTTCACAAAGAAGACATTTTTAATTTTAACAAAGTCCAATTTATAAATTATTTCTTTCATGGATCAGGGTTTTGAAGTTGTATTTAAAAAGTCATTAACATAACTAATGTCATCTAAGTTTTCTCCTATGTTATTTATTGTCTAGATTTTTAGTTTTGCATTTTACATTTAGGTTTATAATATATTTTATGTTTATATTTGTAAGGGTATAATTTCCGTGTCTAGATTCTTTTTATGTAAATGTCCAGTTGTTCACACCACTTGTTGAAAAGGCTATCTTTGCTTTATCATTTTGTCTTTGTTCATTTGTCAAGGATCAAGTTGCCTATATTGAAGTGGGTCTGTTTCTAGGCTCTCTCTTCTGTTCCACTGAACAATTTTTCTGTTTTTTTGGGGTGTCAATACCACACTGTTTTGACTACCATACCATGATAGTAGATCTTAAAGTAAGGTAGTATCAATCCTCTGACTTTGCTCTTCTCCTCCAATATTGCGTTGTCAATTCTGGGTCATCTGCCTCCCGGTATAAACATTAGAATCAATTTGATCATATCCACAAAATAGCTTTCTAATTAATTGAGATTGTATTAAATGTATAGATAGAGTTGAGAAAACTGACATCAATTAATATTAGTTCTTCCTATCCATGAACATAGAATATTTCTCAATTTATTTAGTTCTTTGATTTCTTTCATGAGAGTTTTATGATTTTCCTCATATACATCTTGTAAAAATTTTGTTTGATTTATACAAAAGTGTTTTATTTTTGTGGGTGTTAATGTAAGTAGTATTGTATTTTTACTTTAAAATTGTACTTATTCATTGCTGGTATATAGAAAAGAGGCCAACTTTTATAAATACTAACTTTGTATTATTCTGCGCCTTGCTATAATCACCTATTCGTTCCAAATAAAGGTTTTTTTTTTTTTTATCAGTTCTTTTGGATTTTCTACCTAGACAATTGTCATTTATGAACAAAGTCAATTTTATTTCTTCCTCTTCAGTCTGTATATCTGTTTATTTTTTATTCTTGTCTTAATTGCATTAGCTAGGAATTCCAGAGTAATATCAACAAGAAGTGGTGAGAGAAGATATCCTTGCCTTGTTTCTAATGTTATCAGGAAGGCTTCTAGTTTCTTATGATTATATGTCATGTTAGTTGTAGGTTTAATACAGAGTTTTTAAAAATCAGTTTACAAAATTTTTCTCTATTCATAGTTCCTTAAGAGTTTTTTTTTTAAATCATTAATGGTTGTCAAATTTTGTTAAATGCTTTTTTTGCATCTACTTATATATGAAATGTGATTTTTCTTCTTTCAACTATTGATGTGATAGATTCCATTAATTGCTTTTTGAATCTTGAACCCACCTTGCATACCTGAGATAAATCTCATTTATTGTGGTGTACAATTCTTTTTATACATTGTTTGATTTGATTCGTTGATATTTTGTTGAAAAGTTTTTCATCTGTGTCCATTAGAGATATTGGCCTATAGTTTTCTCTTTTTGCAATGTCTTTGATTTTGATATTAAGGTAATGATGACCTCATAGAATGAATTAGGATGTAGTTCAGCTGCTTCTATATTTTGAAATAAATTGGAGAGAATTGGTATAATTTCTTTATTGAATATTTGGTAGAATTCACCAGTGAACCCATCTGTGTCTGTTGCTTTCTCTTTTGGAAGGTTGTTAATTACTGATTTAATTTCTGTAATAGATATAGGCCTATTGTGATTGTCTACTTCCTTTTGTGTGAACTTTGGAAGATTGTGTCTTTCAAGAAATTGGTCCATTTCATCTAAGTTATAAATTTTTGGGGAATATAGTTGTTCACAATATTTATTTATTTTTCTTTTAATGTCCATGGTATCTGTAATGATGCCCCCATTTTCATTTATCACATTAGTAATTTATGTCCTCACCCTCTCTTTTTTTTTTTTTTTTTTTTTTGGTGACAGAGTCTTTCTCTGTTTCCCTGGAGTGCAATGGCCTGATCTTGGCTCACTGCAACCTCCACCTCCTGGGTTCAAGCGATTCTCCTGCCTCAGCCTCCAGAGTAGCTGGAACTACAGGCACATTCCACAACGTTCAGCTAATTTTTGTAATTGTAGTAGAGAGGGAGTTTCACTGTATTGGTCAGGCCTCCCAAAGTGCTGAGATTACAGGCATGAGCTACTGTGCCCAACCCTCTCTCTTTTAGTTAACCCAGTTAAAAGTTTATTGATTTTACTGGTCTTTAAAAGAAAACCACAAACAAAAGGCGCAGTTAGCTTTGTTGATTTTCATATTGGTTCCCTGTTTTCAATTCATTGATTTTTGCTCTAATTTCTAGTCTTTATTTTTACTTTGGATTTCACTTGCTATTTTTTCCTAGTTAAAATAGAAGCTCAGATTATTTATCTTAGATGTTTCTTTTTCCTAATATATGTACGCAATGCTATAAATTTCCATCTAATCACTGCTTTTACTGAATCTCATAAATTTTGATAAGTTATATTTTCATTTTCATTTGGTTCAAAATATTTTTTATGTGTCTTGAGACTTTTCCTTTGACTTGTGTGTTACTGAAATACGTGTTGTTTAATCTCCATTTATTTTGAGATTCCCCAGCAGTCCTTCTGTGATTAAGTCTAATTTAATTATATTGTGGTCTGAAGGTAGACATTGCTTGATTTCTATTCTTTAAAATTTGTTACTGTGTGTTTTATGGACAGGAATGTGATCTGTTTTGGTGACTGTTCCGTGTGTGCTTGAAAAGAATGTATATTCTGCTGCTGTTGGATGAAGTAGTCTATAGATGTCAATTATAAGCATTTGATTGATGGTACTGTTGAGTTCAACTATTTTCTTAGCAACTTTCTGCCCACTGGGTCTGTTCATTTCTGATAGAGGGATGTTGATGCCTCTAAGAGTGAATTTTTCAATTTCTCCTTGTTCAATTAGTATTTGTCTTATATATTTTGATGCACAATTACTGGGTGTATAAACCTTAGGGATTGTTAGGTCTTCTTGGAGAATTAAACCCCGTATCATTAAGTAATGCTTCTCTTTACCTCTGATAACTTTCCTTTCTCTACAGTCTGTTGTTTGAAGTTAATATAACTATTTACTATTTATAATTTCCTTTGTTAGCATGTTTCTTCATCCCTTAACCTACCTGAGTCTTTATATTTAAAGATTTCTTATATATAACTTCGAGTCTTGTTTTTCTATCCACTCTGAAATCTGTGTCTTTAATTGTTGTATTAAATCATTTATGTTTAAAGTAATTATACAGATTGATTAATATCTACCGTATTTGTTACTGTTTTCTATTTGTTGCCCTTGTTATTTGTTTCTATTTTTATCTTCTACTTTTCCTACCTTCAGTGGTTTCAGTTGGACATTTTATATGATTTATTTTCTACCTTTCTTAGAAACATTATATTTCCTTTTTTATTGTATTTATTTATTTACTTATTTGAGGCAGAGTCTTGTTCTGTGGCCCACGCTGGAATGCAGCAGTGCAATCTCAGCTCACTACAACCTCAGCCTCCCAGGTTTAAGCAATTCTCCTGCCTCAGACTTCTGAAGAGCTGGAATTACAGACATGTACCTGTCCATGAAGCTTGGCTAATTTCTTGCATTTTGATAGAGACAAGGTTTCACTATGCTGCCCCCAGGGTGGTCTTGAACTCCTGAGTTCAGGCAATCCACCTGCCTTGGCCTCCCAAAGTGCTAGGATTACAGGTGTGAGCCACCACATCTGGCCATCTTTTACTTTCTTTATGATTGTCCTAGAATATGCAATACACATTTACAAGTAACTCATGTCCACTTTCAAATATTATGCAACTTTATGGGTAGTGAAAGTATCTTATAATAACAAAATAATTTTAATTCTTTCCTCCTGTCCCTTGTGTCATTTTTTGTAGTCATTTCATTTATATATAAGCATATAGAATTCTGTGTGTGTGTGTGTATTCAAATACACTGTTATTATAATTTTGAAGGAACCTATTATCTGTCAGATCAATTAAGAATAAGTTCCAGGAGAATAGTGGCAAAAATAGATCAAATAATAATAAGAAAAATAAAATTTCATATTTTACCTTTACTTATTGCTACTCTGGAGTTTTTTATGTAGGTCTAAGCTTTTGGCTTATATAATTTTCCTTCTCTAAAGAACATCTTTTAAAATTTCTTGCAAGAAAGGTGTATTGACAACAAATTCCTCCAATTTTTGTTTTCCAAAACTGTCTTTATATTTCCCTCACTTTTCAAGGCTAATTTTCTCAGAGTACAGAATTCTAGGTTGGTGGTTTTTTTCTTTGAACACTTTAAAGAATTTGTCCATCTTCTTGCTTTTATTACTTTTGAGTAGAAGTGAGATGTAATTCTTATCATTGCTTCTCTTTAGGTAAGATATTATTTATTTATTTTTTATTCTCAGGCTTTTTACAAGATTTTTTCTTTATCTTTTATTTTCTGTAACCTGAATATAATATGCCAAGGTATAGTTATCTTTGGCATTTATCCTGATGGATGTCTTCTGAACCTTGTGGATTTGTTGTTTGGTATTTGACACTAATTTGAGAAAATTATCAGTCATCATTGCTTCAAATATTGCATCTCTTTCTCTTTCTTTCTTTCTTTCATCTTTCTTTCTTTCTTTCTTTCTTTCTTCTTTCTTTCTTTCTTTTCTTTCTTTCTTTCTTTTTCTTCTGGTAGTGTTACACCTTTTATAGTTGTTTCACACAGTTCTTGGATATTATAAGATTTTTCTGGTGTATATGTGTCTTTTATCTCTTTGCATTTCAGTTTTGGAAGTTTCAATTTAGATATTTCAAAGTTCAAAGATTTTTCTTCAGCTGTGTACAGTCCACTAATAAACTCATTAAAAGTATTTTTTATTTTTTACAGTATTTTTGATCCCTAGTATTTCTTTTCTATTTTAGAATTTCCATCTTTCTGATTACATTTCCCATCTGTTCTTGCATATTGTTATATTTATTAAAGTTCTTAGCATATTAATGAATTGCTTTAAATTTCTGGTCTGATAACTTCAACATCTTTGCCATATCCAAGTGTGGTCTGATGCTTGTGCTGTCTCTTTAAACTGTGTTTGCTTTCGCCTTTTAGTATGCCTTGTGATTTATTCTTGATAGTTGGATATGATACTCAGTAAAAGAAAATGTAGTAAATAGGCCTTTGTTAATGTGGTGGTAAAGGCTGAGTGCTGGTAATCATTCTATAATTTTAAAATTAGGTCTCAGTCATTTAGTGAGCCTATGTATCTGGACTGTGTAGTTCATAAGTGTTTCTCAGTAACCCTCCTACCCTTCCTAGGTGGAATAGGATGGTGAGGGTGAGCTGGAATTTGGTATTTTTCAGTTTGTTCAGTTTTTTATTTGTTTTTAGGATAGAGTGATGTTTTCTAAGCTTCTTAAATGGCAGCTGGACCCAAAGCAAGGATTTTTATTTCCCCTGACTGGCATTGAGTCTCATTCTGTAATAGCATCATTGAAGACCACAGTGGAAACCTGAATTCCCATTCCCCACTGGCAGTAACAAAGTTTTTCTCTCCTCTCTTTCTGGGACAACATCAAAACAGGGCTAAAGAAGTTAGGCTTTTACTATTGCCCAACAGTAATGAATCTTCAAAAAATATGGGATCAGTAAAGCCCACATGATAAACCAGCACTACACTCTTCATCAGCAGTAACAAAAAGTCCTTTCAACCTCCAACGTCAAAGGTACATTAGTAAGAAACCTTGACTTCTACCTACAATTAACAGCAATGAGACATCATTCTCCCTTCTCTTGCTGCAGTGGTGTCAAGCAAAGCCAGTTAAAACAGAAGGTTCAAGTAAGATTCAGAATCCCATAGCATAATCCAAGCTATCCAGGGTAGCACCTCTTATCATACTAAGAACCAGAAAAACCTCAATGTGTATAAAAATACACCAATGTATGTTAATATCTAGATGACAGAGGTGTTAAAATTCTGACAATAATTTTAAAGCAGCCATGTGCACAATTACAAATATGCCAAAAAAATATTAAAAAGCCTCAGCAAAAAAGTAGAAAGTCTCAGCAAAAAAAATAAACATAAGCAGAATTACCAAGTGGAAATTTCAGAACTAAAATTTGACTGAATTTTAGAACTGAAAACTGCAGTAACTGAAAGGAAAGCTCAGTGTTTATTTAGTCTCAAGAGCAGAATGGAGAGGACAAATAAAGAATCAGGAAACTGGAAGGTAGAATACTGGAAATTGCCTGTATGAACAACAGAGAGTAAATAAACCAAATTTTAAAATGGACAGCACTTCATGGACTTTTTTAGTGTTTTACAACTCTTAAAAGAAGAGGAGAAATAAAGAGGCTTGAAAGGACTTGAAGAAATGACTGAAAACATCCCTAATTTGGCACAACACATAAACCTAGAAATTCAAAAAGCTGAATGTACTCTAAAAAGAATAAACTAAAAGAAATCCACTAAGAACACATCACAACAAATGCTGCGAAATATAAAGACAGAATAAAATCTTAAAGCAGTCAAAGTAAATGATACCTTACCTATGGGAGAAAACAATTTCAATGACAACAGGGTTTCTCATTAGAAAACATGGAGTCCAGAAAAAAGTGGCACAATATTTTTCAAGTCCTAAAGGAAAAGCACTATCAAGCCAGGATTCAATAGGCAGCCAAAATACTTTCAGGAATAAGGGGGATATCAATACATTCTCAAATAGAAGAAAAGTGAAATAATTTGTTGTCAGTACACTTACCACAAGAAATGTCTATAAGAAACTCCTCAAACAGAATGGGAATAATAGAATAAGAAATCCTAGAATATCAGGAAGGGAGAAAGAACATAGTGAACAAAAATATAGGTAAATACTATAGGTTTTTCCTCTCTTTGTCAGTGTTAAAATTATTTTTGATGATCGAAGCAAAAATTATAATACTATATGATATAATTCTAAATACACAGAGGAGGAAATATTTAATCCACCTATATGATATATAAGAAAGGGTAGAAGGACTTAAAGAAATATAAGCTTTCTATATGTCACTTAGACAGCAATAGATTACAATAATTTATATTTAAATAAGGTAATACCTAGAGCAACCACTAAAAAAAAAGCTATCCTTAGAGATATACTGATAATCCTTTGGACAGATCCAAATGGAATTCTAAAAAATGTTAAAGTAGCCTCCCAACATGGCAGGAAAAGCAAAACAGATTAAAAAGAAAGAAAAAGACAGGAAATGAAATAAAATGGTACAATAACTACATTAAATGTAAAAGATATAAATATATCAATCATAAGACAGAGATTGGCACAATGGATTGAAAATATAACCAAACTTTATGCTGTTTACAAGAATATCACTTCAAACGTGACATATGCAGATTAAAAATAAAAGAATGCAAAAAGATATATCAGGCAAACATTAATAAAATAGAGCAAAAGTAGCTATATTAACATTACATAAATGAGAATTTAATTTTTCATTTAAAAAACTTTAAAGTAGTTTGGATTCATAATAGTTGTACATATTTTGGGCACACATGTGATATTTTGATACAAGTATAAAGTATGCAAATAAACTTGACTTTAGAGGAGAGAAAATCACCAGAGAGGGACATTATATAATAAAAGGTAATTTTACCAAAAGATATATAAATATGTATGTGTCAAACATCAGAACTGCAAAATATGTGAAGTAAAATCTGATAAAACTAAAAGGAGAAAAAGACAAAAACTTCAGCTATAGTTGGAGACATCAACACTCCTCTTTTAATAATTAATAGAAAAATTAAATAGAAAATCAGTAAGAATGTGGAAGAGAACCCATAACACCATCAACAAATAGTATCTAAGCTGTAGATAGACAAATGGGATCTAATTAAAATTCAGCGCTTCTGTACAGCAAAAGAAACCATCATTAGAGTGAACCGGCAACCAACAGAATGGGAAAAAATTTTTGCAATCTACCCATCTGACAAAGGGCTAATATCCAGAATCTACAAAGAACTAAAACACATATACAAGAAAAAACAAAGGAATATGTGTCACATATACACCGTGGAATGCTATGAAGCCATAAAAAAGGATGAGTTCATGTCGTTTGTAGGGACATGGATGAATCTGGAAACCATCATTCTCAGCAAACTGACATAGGAACAGAAAATCAAACACTGCATGTTCTCACTCATAGGTGGGTGTTAAACAATGAGAACACATGGACACAGGGAGGGGAGCATCACACACCTGGGTCTGCTGGGGGGTGGCTAGGGGAGGGACAGAGGAGGGTGGGGAGGTTGAGGAGGGATAACATGGGAAAAAAATGCCAGATATAGGTGACAGGGGGATGGAGGCAGCAAACCACATTGCCATATAAGTACCTATGCAACAACCCTGCATGATCTGCCCATGTACCCCAAAACCTAAAGTACAATTAAAAGAAAAAAGAATCTAAAAACTGAAGAACAAAATAATCAAAAACAAGGAGAATGAAGGAATCAACACCAGTAAAAAGAGAAATAAATAAAATTAAAACAGAAAAGCAGTAGAGAAAAACAGTAAGTCATAAGACAAAGAACTGGCTCTTTGAAAATATCAATAAAAGTCATAAACACCTTTAGCAAGACTGATGAGAGAGAGAGAGAGAGAGAGAAAGAGAAAAGATGACAGAGAGAGAAACACACAAATTATCGAAATCAGAAATGAAATAGAGGATGTCATTAGAGATTTTGTTGGCATTACAATGATAATAAGGGAATATCACAAATAGCTCTACATATATAAACTTAACAACTTAGGTGAAAAGAACCACTATGTCAGAAAACAATACAACTCAACAAATGTAAATAGAAAATTTTAATAGCCCTATAAATATTTAAAAAATGATCTTATAATTTTAAAATTCACTAAAAAGCAATCTCCACGCCTAAATAATTTCACTGGATAATTCTACTGAACTTTTAAAAAGAAATGAACACCAATTCAAAAGAGCTTTTCCCAGAAAATGGAAGAGAAAGGAATATTTTCCATTTTATTAAACCAGCATTAATCTGACAGCAGCATAAAAACAAACAAAAAACCCTTAGATCAAAATAGTTCAGGGACAGACAGTACAATTTTTAAATGAATATCAGCAAACATAAATCAGCAACATATAATAGGAATTATACCTATGACCAAGTGAGGTTTATTCCAGGGCTGGAAGTCTGGTTCAAGATTCAAAAGTCAATTAATGCAATCCACTACATTAAAAGGCTAAAAGCAAAAATCACATCATATCAATCAATGTAGGAAATGTGTTTGATATGATTAAACTGACATTCAAGACTAAAAAAATAATCTCTCCACAAAATAGAAATAGAGGGTATCTTCCTTAATTTGACAAAGACCATCTACCAAAAGCCTGCAGGATACCCCACAGTTAGTGGTGAAAGACAGAATGCTTTCCTTCTAAGATCAGGAACAAGTCAATTGTGTTCCTTGCCTTGAAAACTGATTTCAATATTTATGTACTCTTAGTAATCAAAACAGTAGGTGATTGACAGAAGGATAGATACATGCATCAAGGGAACAGATTAAAGAACCAAGAAATAGACCCATACAATATGACCAACTAATTTTTCACCAAGATGTAAAAATAATTTAATGGAGGAAACATAGCCTTTCAGAGAAAGTGGACATCCTTGACAAAAAAATTAATCTCATCCTGTCTCATATCTTATACAAACATTAGCTCAAAATGGATTACAGACTTAAATGTAAAATGGAAAATATATAAAACTTTTAGAAAAGAAAATGTAAAAGAAACTCTTTGGGATTTAGCAACAGGCAGACATTCTTAAATCCAACACAAAAGCACAGCCTATAAAAGAAAAATATTAATAAACTGGACTTCATCAAAATTAAAAACTTTTTAAAAAGATCTTTTAAGAGAATGAAAATATTTGCAAGTCATAAATCTGACAAATGACTAGTATCTAGACTAATAAAAACTCTTAAAATTCATCATTAAAGCAAGAAACAAAAAATCCAATTAGAACAAGACAAAAGATATAAACGGATATTTCACTGAAGAGGATAGATTGATGACAAGTGAGCATACAAAAAGCTATTTAACATCATTATCCATTAGGGAATTGCAAGTTAAAACAACAACGAGCTATCCCTTAATTTGTCAGAATGGCTAAAATTAAAAATGCTGCTGAGGAAGTGAAGAAACTGGGTTGCGTACTCATTGCTTGTAGGAAAGTAAAGTGATATAGCCATTCTAGAAAACAGTTTTGTAGTTTCTCAACAAACTAAACATTCAACTCCCATCAATTGCACTTGGGTATTTATCCCAGAGATAAATATAGCCCTGCACCATATTATTTGTCAATTATATCTCAATAAAGCTAAGAAAAAATTTAAAAAGGAAAATAGAAACGAAAACTTCTGACAAACCAAACCAAACAAAACATCCTGTATACAACGTTTATAGCAGCTTTACTCTTAAAAACCCCAAACTAAAGTATCTAGGTATCCTTCAATGAGCAAATGGCTAAACAAGCTGCAGTACATCCACAAAATGGAACATTGCTCAGCAATAAAAAGGAACAAACGACTGAGACTCACAACAGCCTAGATGACTGTCCGGAGAATTACGCTATATGAAAAAAAACAATCCCAAAAGCTTAGTTACTATGGTTTCATTTATTCCACAATGTTGAAATGACAAAATCATAGAAATAGAAAACAGATTAGTGCCTTTCAGAGGTTGGTGGGAGAGTGGGGATGGGGAAAGTGGGTGTGGCTACAAAAGGACAACACCAGGGGTCTTTGTGGTGATGGAAATGTTGTGTATCTGACTGTATCAAGATTAATACTCTGGTATAATATTGCACTATAATTTTGGAAGATGTTAACCTTCAGGGAAACTGAGAATAGGGTACATGAAGGGTCTGTGTAATATTTCTTATGACTGCATGTGAATCTACAATTACCCCCAAAATAAGTTGAAAGTAAAATATATTGCATTGAACCATTTATCTTTTTGTCTTGTTTTGTTTTTGAGATGGAGTTTTGCTTTTGTTACCCAGGCTGGGATGCAATGGGATGATTTTGACTCACTGCAACCTCTGCCTCCCAGGTTCAAGTGATTCTCCTGCCCCAGCCTCCCACATAGCTGGGATTACAAGCACACGCCCCCACACCCAGCTAAATTTTTTTTTTTTTTTTGGATTTTTAGGAGACATGGGGTTTCACCATGTCAGCCAGGTTGGTCTTGAACTCCTGATCTCGGGTGATTGACCCACCTCTGCCTCCCAAAGTGTTGGGATTACAGGCGTGAGCCAATACACCCGGCCCATTTACCTTTATTGATAAATATTTTGGCATACCTTAAATTTTGAGCCTAAGTACTTTACCAGCCTCATCTTGGTCTGAACCCTGATCCTAAAGATTCAACGAGATCTCTAGCGTTTAGGACACTATAAAAATACAAGCCAGTTTGCCTAATTTTTCTAACCCCAGCTTCTGAATCTGTAAAATAAGGATATTATCTACTACCCAGGGTTATGACTGAAGTAGATATAGCATATGAAACCCCTCTATTAGTTTGCTATGGCTGCCATAATAAACGATACACAGCCTGGGTGGCTTAAACAGAAATATATTCCCTTACAACTCTGGAAGCTAGAAGCCAATGTCAAGGTGGCATTGTGCCAAACCCCAGTAACATCAGTTGGGAAGGAACCAGGTTCAAGAGGCTTAAGAAGAGACCCAGAGCCAGTAAATGAGACATGGGGTTTTATCGCGTCTTACATACAGGAGAGTCAAATGTCAGCAGGCTAGACAGGAGAACCAACTTACTTATAGCAATGGTCCAGTGGTGGCAGGCTGAACAACATTACCACATGGCCCAGTGGCAGCAAACTCGACAGGAAAACACAATCACCTCCGAATGTCATGCAGTCTATATCAAATTTTCACCCTTTCCCTAATTATCTCCATCTAGGAGCCTCATTTAACTCAAAACTCAGGGCCTCCCTCAATCCCCTGTGTAGCTCGTGTTGCATGGGACAGGACGGGGGCTTAGATGTTTATTATAGACAACAAATGAATCTTCAGATTGGCCGCTCCCAGATTCGATCGCTCAGAACACACATTAAAGCATGTCTGCCACACAGGGTTATTCTAAGGGTATGTTTAAATTATTGGTGTCAGGCGCATTTACCTTACAGGTGTCAGCAGGGTTGGTTTCTTCTGAGGCCTTTCACCTGGACTTTGTAGATGGCTGTCTTCTGGTGTCTTCACATTTTTCTTGGGACCTCTCTTATGTATTTGTGTCCTAATCTCCTTTTCTTACAAGGAAATCAGACATATTACATTAGCCCTACTTCCTCTGACTTGATTTTACTGTAATTCTTCTTTAAAGGCCCTAAATAAAAAATAGCCATGTTCTGCAGTACTGGGCGTTAAAAACTTAAACATACAAATTTGGGGTGTGGGGGGTGGGGACACAATTTAGCCATACAGTTTCTAACATAATATTTATTAAAATAATTTTACTTCTCATTTTCAAAATTATTTCCAAAGATAACCAAAACTCAAGGGCATGCCTTTTGGGACCAATCTAAGAATTAATTAATGAACAAATATTACTCAACAAGAATGCCACATATAATTTTATTAAATGCTTACTATATGCTGGACAAGGTATACATTTTAATTACTTGACTTTGAAGATATTTTCCAAGAAGCCTTTATAAAGGACATTTTTCACTGAAGGCAGCACTTTCCTAGAAGATACTAAAATTCACTGTTGTATTTCATAAGTTACTCTAGCCAGCTGAAACACATGGAAGACATGACTTTTGAATGACTCTAGTACTCTAGACTCTTACTGGACATAACTGAAGAAGCTGTTGTAACCCATGAACAATGGGACGCATTTCAACCAGTTGTTCTGGACCCATGGACTCATTCTCTTCTATCCATAGCGCTAGTCTTCAAAGCTTCACTAGCATAACCACCATTAACTCCTCCTTTCCAGCACTTAAACTCCCTTGATTTCTTTTTCTCTAGCTAGTAAACAACTATGTGAATTTTTTCAATGGTATTTTTCTTTGTTGGCAAATTGACATCTATTTTTTTAAAAATTTTTTTTCTATTTATTTTTAATTAATTTAATTTTATTTTATTTTTTCTATGTCTTTTTATTTTTTTAAAAAAACTTTGTGATTTAATTTTACTCTTTGGTACTTGAAAGGCCAGTGCTATACTTCTCATTTTAGATATACAGAAAATGAGTTTGATTATGTTGGCTCTTAGACTTAAACTGAGGTCTACAGCTTCTAAGCCTAAAGCTCTTGCATTCACCCTGCACTGCCTCTATGTGCCCACTACTTCTAGGTGCTATGAGTAAGGCACACATTTATGAAACAAAGCCCTGATTTCTCAAGAGACTATTTTTATTTTTAAGTAAATAGGGATTAAAATAATAGCATGAGAGATAGTTCAAGAGAAACAAATTGCTAAAGAAAGAAAGAGATCAAAAGTACTGAGCCTTTTAGGTAGGAGAATCGGGGTAAAGATAGACGTCTCAGGCAGGGATGTGGAAGGTTAATTGACAACAGAGTGCACTAATGCTCCTTTATCAGAAGTTCATAAGACAGAACAGAAAAGAGAAGTCAGGCATAGCTGCAGTTAGTGTAAAGAGTTTGTATTTTATTCCCCATTCTAATATACCTGGGGACAGGGCCGTACTCATTTCAATAACAGGAGCTGACACAACAGTAGTCCTCAAAAATGGCAGAGAAAGGAGGTTTATAAATGTCAATAGATTCCCTGCTACAAGTCATGGGGAACTATTGGAGATTTTTGAACAGGGAGTGGTGTATAGTGACACTGATGCTTTTAAAAGATTAAAATGGAAGATGAATGGAAGAAGACAATAAGAGAAGGGATGGGAAAAGTGACTGCATATTTTAATCAAGCTCAAAATTTGCCTTTTGTTTGGATTGTTTAAAGAACGAGAGGCTGAAGTTAGAAGTGCTGAACTGAATTGATAGAAGGAAGTCCTCTGATCGAATGTTAGCATAAGAATGGAGAAACTGGGGCTACTTATGCTCAGCTCTGTCCTCAGAGCCCAGGCTCTTAATTCCCTGGTATTCAATTTTGCACTTAGGAATCACCTGGGGAACTTTTAAAATATCCATGCCTGCAGCTACCACCAGATGTCCAGATATAATCGGTCTAGAAGTTGGGGCTTGGACATCAGAATTTTTAGAAAGTTTTCTGGTGATTCTAATAGATAGCCATAGCTGAGGATCATATCCTAGTAACTTAAACTCCTGTTATCACCTCCCTGCTGCACACACCACAACTACCCACACTCTTCACCCCTCTCTAAAGGCACTAAGTCCTTCTAAATTTTTGTGCCATTGCTCGCTCTGTCCTTTGCCACTCAGATTTCATCCAGTGAATTCACACTTACTATCTTTGTGACCCACATCAAATCCATTTTTTTTTTTTTTGGTGATATCAACCTTCTCTTCTCATGGAATTAATTCCTCCCTGTTTGATGTCTCCGCAACCCACAGCTGACTTGTTTCTCATTTCTCACTGCATTTTCCCACTGGATTATGTATTTGTTGAAGGCAAGAAATAGTTCATTTCTGTTAGTAGCTTTATTGCTTGGCACATAGTAAGTGACTAATAAATATATGTTTGATTGAACTAAAATTATGTGAGAAAAATACAGGGTGATTTCTAAGCATTATGTTGAAGTCACATTCAAACATTTTTTTAAAAGCATCCTTTGTATGTGCTATGTATATAAATTAAGACACAGAACTGAGGACTGAGAGTCCTATTTTCCTGTTTTCTGATCTGGGCAGTCATTTGATTTCTCTGAGAGTTTCATCACTTTTGAAATGAAGGAGTTGTTTCAGATGATGTTTAAGTTCTCATTGATTTTGAAAGCAATTCATAGCTCATAGAATGTAGAATGTTCAAATAGCCTAATGGAGTGTGAAGAAGACTTGTAACTTCGTGTTTGCAAACTATGTATATACTAAATACACGTTAATCATGTTGATGCATATTTTCCTGGACTGAAACTTTCTCTGAAGCCCAGAAAATAAAAAAATTTGCTGACCTACCTGCCAATCCTTCAATAAGCATATATGACTGAGTGGATGCCCACCAAATGTCACACAGGGATGATGCTGTTATAAGTATCTGCCTCTTTCATTGATCATTTATCCTTAAGCTGCCATGGCACAGACATCCGTTGCATTCTTGCTAATAGTGTTTGTTTGACAAGCAACATTGATTTACCCTGCATTACTCTAAAAGGATGAGAGATAGGCAAAGTGAAATGAATTGTAGAGGACTATGTTATTTATTCGAAGTGACTACAGAATCCTTACCCTAGAAGAAAAAATTCCCAATGTGGGGATCAAATTATGTATCACTTATTGAACACTTTTTATGTGCCATGGATTATACTTTATGTTGTTTCATGTGTACCACTTAATACTTGTTAACATGGCAAGATAGGTTTATTTATTACATACCTTTAAATTTTATTATGAAAATGTTAAAACTTCTAAAGAATTTGGGGCCATAGTGCAATGAGCATCCAAATACTTATTAACTAGATTTAACATTTTGACATTTACTTTATCTATGTTTTTAAAAATAAATTATAGATATCATTGAATTTTACCCCAAATTCTTCAGTATGCATCTCTAAAACATAAGCAGTTTCAAAATAACAATTACTGATACCATTATAGCACCAAAGGATAGCAACAATTTTTTAATATTCCCTAATACCAATTTCACATTAAAATGTTCCCAGTTGAACACAGATTATTTGGCATATAAAAATATATATATTGTTCAAACTAAGATCCAATACAGTAACTTGCATTTCACTTGGTAGTATTTATGAGTTTTTTGTTTGTTTGTTTTGTTTATTTGTTTATGAGACAAGATCTCACTCTGTCACCCATCTGGAGTGCAGGGGCAGAATCTGAGATCTCTGCAACCTCCACCTCCCAGGCTCCAGCGACCCTCTCACCTCAGTCTTCTGAGTAGCTGGGACTACAACCACGTGCCACCACATCTAGATAATTCCTGTGTTTTTTGTAGAGACAGGGTTTCATCATGTTGCCCAGGCTGATCTTGAACTCCTGGCCTCAAGAAATCCACCCACCTCAGCCCTCCAAAGTGCTGGGATTACAAATGTGAGCCACTGCACCCAGCTGGTAGCATTTTTGTTAGCATACTTTTCCTTTAGGACAGTCCTACCTTTATCCTTTTCTTTTTCATGGCATTAAGTGTTCAAAGAGACCAGGAGACTTCCAGTTTTGGCTCTGACATTTAAAGGGTTTGGAAATCGTAACTCCTGTCCTTGCAACATGAAAAAGGCTGAATAAATTGACAATCAATTACTAGTTTTGGACCTCTTAGAGAGTTGAAGTCTCAGAAAAACTACCACCCCGAATTTGGAGACCTGAGCAAATCCAGAGAGCCTCAGCCAAGATCTGTTTACCTGGAACAGCAGTTGCTGAGCAATACAGTGGTAGGAACATTTAAAGGGTAATTTTGACAGAATGGTGGAGGCTGAATAGAAATAAGAATGAAAGAAACTCTTGGAGGCCAGAATCTAGGGGGATCCCAAAATTTTATTGAATTTTACTTCCTAGAACCCTATAGGTTCTCACACTGAAGAACTGAGAAAGATCTTCTCATGGTTCTCGCTGAGGAAGCAGAGAATTAACCATTATGATAATTCTCCCAAAGCCCTGCCCTCTAGAGGAAAATACTGCCTGTGACTTACCCCAGCTGAAGGAAGGACATCTGCTCTGCTGCAGTCCTCCCTAGGATTCCTGTCTCACTCCAGGTGAGTGAAGTGATGGGAGGCAGAAAGAAATACATGTGAAAGTTACAGCTCAGGGACACAGGCTCATTTAAAGATCAAAGTTTAATCATAAGATTATAGAATGCTTTCCTTCATCCAAACTCTACCAGCACCTCCACAGGGTCCAGTATAATGTTGGATTATGACTGAAAGAGCTGTAAGATAAAGACTCTATATAAGCCTTCCTTGACAACAAAGAAGACTAAAGCAAGAAGACTAAGGCAAGAAGCCTCTGGAGCCTACAACTACATGAGGCATTACACACAGCTCTGGCTAGATAGATTTTATAAAAACAAAACCAAAACAAACCCAGCCCAACTATATGCCAGATTAATATTTTTAAAAATATACACAAAAGGTATCTATCTCAGTTCTTATTATCTGACACATCAGGGCAGGCTTTCAACAAGAATTACAGGGTATGTTAGAACAAAAGCAAAAGCACAATCTTAGAGGCAAAGCAGGCATCAGAACCAGACTCAGATATGACACATGTTAGGATATTAATATTATTAGGATATAACCAAATACCTGTGGTTAGTATATGAAGGGCTCTAATGGGAAAAATTGGGCAGCATGCAAGAATGATGGGTAATGTACATAGAAAAACAAAATCTCTAAGACAGAAATCAGAAGAATATGCTAGAAATAAAAAAATAAAAATTTTTGTAACAGAAACACAGAATGTGTTTGGTGGATTCTTCAGGAGAATGCATACAGCCAAGGAAGGAGTCAATGAACTTGATGATATCAACATAACTTACCAAAATGGAATTCAAAGAGAAAAGGAACAAGAAACAACAATGGTAAGACATCAGAGAGCTGTAGGGTAGAATCAAAGACATAACCCATACTTTATCAAAATATGAGAGGAAGAAAGCAGAAATGGAGGGAAGAAAATATTTGAAATAATCATGGGGAATTTTCTAAAATTAATGACAGACAACAAATCACAGATCAAAGATACTCCAAGAAAACCAAGCAGAATAAATGCCAAAAAATCCACACCCAGGCACATCATATTTAAAGGAGGCGAATAAATGATGGGAAAAAATTATATAAGAAGCCAGAGAATGAAACATCTTATTTATTATAGAGTAATAATTACAGTGAACTTCTTGTCAGAAAACATGTGAACAAAAAGAGAGTGTACTAAAATACTGAAAGGGTTAAAAAAAAACACAGCCAAACTGGAATTTTATTTCCAGAAAATTATCCTTGAATAGTGGAAAAGAAATAAAGACTTTCTTAGACAAATTAATAGTGAGGGAATTCATTACCAGCAGAAAATCATAAAAGAAATGTTTAAATTCTTCAGGGTGAAGGAAAATGGCAAAGATTAGAAACTTGAATCCATATAAGGAAAGAAAAATCATCATAGAATAATTAAATACAAATAAATCTTTTATTTTTCTTATTTTTAGTTGATCTAAAATATAACTGTTTACAATAATAACAGTAAAAATCTATTAGGTGATTATAGCATATTTTATAAGTCAAATTAATGACTGCAATCTAATAAGTGATGGCAAGGAGAAATTAGGAACCCTGTGTTATAGGGTGCAAGCAGTGTAGTGTCTTGAAGGTGGATATAGTAAATTGCAAAGACAAACCGCTAAAAATTTTGAAAAGAAGTATAATTGTTGTCCAAGGAGAAATTATATAATGGCATAATAAAACACTCAACTACAGTCAGATAAGAAAGAAATAGAGGGAAAAAATGAGATAAGCAAATATAAAGAAGTTACACAAGGCCAATATTAATATAATTATACCAATAAGCAATTTTTGTGTAAATTGTCTAGAGCACTAATTGAAAGACAGAGATTTTCAGAGAGAACTAAATAAAACAAAACACAATTACATATTGTCTACAAAATACATTTTAAATATAAAGATTCAGATAGATTAAATGTAAAGAAACAGAGAAAGATATACTATACTAACATCAGTACAAAGAAAACTGAAGTAGCTATACTAATTTCTTATGACACCAACTTTAGAACACGGAAAATTATCAAGAATAAAGAAGTTCATTATAGAATGACAAAGGAGTTAATCATCCAAGAAGACATAACAATCTTTAACAAATACACGTATAACAACAGAGCATAAAAATTTGCGTGGTAGAAATGAATAATACTGCAAGAAGAAATAGCACCATTATTGTATTTGGAGACTTCAACATATTCTTTCTATAATTGACAGATTAAGCAGGCAGGAAGTCAGTAAGAATATAATTGGCCTGAACAACACTATCCATCAACTTGATTGAATTGACATTTGTAGAATACCCTATCCAATACAAGCAGATTATACTTTCTTGTCAAGTTCACATGGAACGTTGACTAAGATGCAACACATTGTGGGCCACAAATAACACATGAACAAATTTAAAGGTATCGAATTCATACAAAGTATGTTCTCATTCCACAGTGGAGTTAAATTGTAAATTAGTAACAGAAAAAAGCTAGAAAATAAAAAATATTTGAACATTAAACAACATAATTCTAATAATACGAGTCAAAAATAAGTCTTGAGAGAAATTTAAAAACTTTTTGAACTAAATACAAATGAAATTATTACTTAAAAAACTGTGAGATTCAGCAGAAGCACTGCTTAGATGGAAATTTATAGCATTGAATACATTAGAAGAAAGAAAAATCTGAAAATATATCTGAGTTTCTCTCACATAAGACTAAAAAAAAACTTAAGCCAAAAACAAGCCGAATAAAAAAAAAATTAGAGCAGAAGTCAGTGAAATTGAAACTAACAGAACAATAAAGAGACTCAACAAAACCAGAAGCTGGTTTTTTGAAAACATAAATAAAATTGTTAAATTTGTAGCCAGTCTCATGATAAAAAAAGAAGATATATAAATAATCAGTTTTGGAAATGAAACAGGGGTCATTACTACTGATTTTATGCACACTCAGAGGCTAATAAAAAACTACTATGAACAACTTTGTGCCCACAAGTTTGATAACCTAGATGACATAGACCAAAGTCTTGAAAGACATAAACTATGAAACTCTTACAAGAAGAAGTAGATAATTTGAATAACACCTATATCTATTAAGGAAATGCAACCAGTAATGTAAACATTTTCCAAAAAGAAAGCACCAGGCCTAGATGAGCTCATTGATGAATTCTACAAAACATTGTGAGGAATCATATCAGTTGTCTACAGTCTTTTCCAGAAAATAGAAGCAGAGATAATATTTTCTAATAAATTTTATGAAACTAGTATTACTCTAATACCAAAATCAAAGACATTATAATAAAAAAATGGACAAACATCTTCCATAAACACAACTGAAAAAATTATCAGCAAATAGGGATTAGTGACCAGGGTGTATGGGAGCTGTTGTTTCACGTGTATAAGGTGACAGTTATGCAAGGTGAGTGAGTTCCTGAGACCTGCCTATACAACACATACCTATAGTTAACAATAGGTATTGTGTACTTAAAATTTTCAGACAGTGGATCCAGGTTAAGTGTTCTTACTGTAAAAAAGGAAGGAAAGAAGGAAGGAGGAAAAGAGAGAGAGAAAGGAAAGGAGGAAGAAAGGAAGAAAGGAAGGAAGGAAGGAGGAAAAGAGAGAGAGAAAGGAAAGGAGGAAGAAAGGAAGGAAGAAGGAAAAGAGAGAGAAAGGAAAGGAGGAAGGAAGGAAGAAAAGAAAGAAGGAAGGAAGAGGAAAAGAGAGAGAGAGAAAGGAAAGGAGGAAGGAAGAAAGAAAGGAAGGAAGGAGGAAAAGAGAGAGAGAAAGGAAAGGAGGAAGGAAGGAAAGAAAGAAGGAAGGAAGAAGGGAGGGAGGGAAGGAAGGAAAGAAGAAGGAAGAAAGGGAAAGAATAGAAGGAAAGGAAAGGAAGGAAGGAAGAAAAAACTTTTAGAGGTGATGAATATAATGCCAAATGATATACATTAGTTACATACAGTTTATTGGTGTACCAATTATACCTCCATAAAGTTAGAAACAAATGAGCAATTGAAAACAATGTGTGCAAGATGGATGCATCATGACCAGGTAAAATTAATTTTATCTATGGAAGGCTGGTTCAACATTTGAAAAGCAGTCAGTGTAATGTATTGTGTAAACAGATTAAATAAGAAAAAAAATTATCATATCAATTTGCAGGAAAAAAATACCTGACAGTATTCACTACTAATTCCTAATAAAAACTTTCAGCCAACTAGAAATAGAAGAATTTCTTCAACTTGTTAAATGATCTCTATGGTAATATCATGCTTAGTGGTGAGAAACTGAATGCTTACCTGTAATTTCAGAAATTTTACAGGAAACATACAGGATGTCCTCTCCCATCACTCTTCCTAAAGATAAAGTACAACAAAACAAGAAAAGAAAAATTATACAGATTGGGAAGGAAGAAATAAAATTGCCTTGGGTCATAGATATCGTGATTGTGTAGAAAATCCCAAAGAATTCACCAAAACAGCCTCCTGAAATTAATAACTGAGTATAATGAGATTACGAGATACAAGGTTAATACACAAAGGTCAATTGCTTTCCTATATACCAGCAATGAACATGTGATATTTAAAATTAGGACCATAATACCATTTACAATAGTATCCAAGAGGTGAAATAAGATAAACCTCACAAAATATACACAGAAATCATATGTGAAAAGTTACAAAACTGTAACAAAAGAAATTAAAGAAAACCTAAATGACAACAGAAATATTCCACGTTCATGAACTGGAAGACTCATTATTGTTGAGATGTCAATTCTTCCCAACTTAATCTACACAGTCATCACAGTACCGATGAAAGTAACAGCAGATTATTTTGTAGATATCAACAAAATGGTTCTAAAGTTTACATGGAAAGAAAAGACCTAAAATAGATAACACAATACTGAGGAATTTAACAAGGAAGGAAAGGGATAGTGAATGGCTGGAGCCATATTTCTCGCTGTTGGAATGGGTCTTTACAGATATTCAGGAAAGGAAGCTAGAATAACCATGCAGTAATGGATTAGAGTTGGAGACATCAGTTTGAATTTAATGTTTAGTTTAATATAAACACAGATCTTTATAGAAAGGAGTATAGATAGGTGTATATAGATAGATTAAATATATCTATATCTATAGATATCTATATCTATAGATATATAATCTATATCTACATAGATATATATATCTATATATATAATATATCTACATAGATATATATAATATATCTATATCTACGTAGATATAGATAATATATCTATATTATATCTATCTATAATATATCTACCTATATCTATATCTATATCTATATAGATAGATTAAAAAACACACATACATTTCCTTGCTGTCAGCTAAGTGGGCCTAGAAGCAATGACGTGATATGAGGAATCGTATCAATTGTCTACAGTCTTTTCCAGAAAATAGAGGCAGAGATAATACTTGCTAATAAATTTTATAAAACTAGTATTATTACTAGTTTTATAAAATTAAAGTGCACTTACAGACCAGATCTTGATTTCTAATACCATTTCCCAAGGATCTTTAGATAAATAGCTGATTTTTAAGACTGGGACAGGAAATATATAGGCTAAGCTTACAGCATCTTGTAATGCCAGAAATAAAAGAAATGCTAAAAAATTCCCACAGAGAGAAATGTCAAAGGAAACAAGAATGAAATAAAGGAGTACTCAATGGCCAAAGCTAGAACAATTTGAGCAACAAAATAAAGTAGTATTGGATCATAACCACTAATATAAATTAAATATCTGTGAATCTATGATGATATAGATCATTAAATAAAAAATAAATGGGATAGGGTAGATAAATATCCCATGCAGAAGAATTGCAAATAATTTATGTAAATACTCTGCTCTCAAGGAGATAAAGAATAACTCCCTGCTCCTTCAGCATCATCTGTGCATAGTGACTTCTTTCCAAACAGTACGGTATAGAAAGAAGAAGAAAGAACAACTTTACAAGGAAGGACTCTGACAAATACTACTTTATCCAGATGATCAAGGTCAACATCAACAGTGATGTTTATGTTCAGAGCATGCACTCGATGTGTTGTGATGAAGATGGCACTTTACTTATGAGGTCTTCCTACCCAAAACCAGTAAACCCAGCCTGGTCATTAGAAAAACATTGAATGAATTCTAAAAAAGGGACATTCTACAAAATACCTGATCAGTACTCCTTAAATTGTCAAAATCGTCAAACCAAAGAAAGTCTGTGAAACAGTCTACACTCAAGATGAAATCTAAGAAAATAGAATGCCCAAATGCAATGTGGCATCCTGATGGGATATTGGAACAGCAGAAGCACATTAGGACAAAGGAAATCTGAATGCAATAGGTACTTTAATTAACAATAACATAATGTTACTTGTTCATTAATTATAATAATTGTACTATACCAGCATAAAGTACTAATAATACAAGAAACTGCATGGGGGTATGTGGGGCCTGTCTATTACCTTTGCAAGTTTTCTCTATATTAAAAAAATTTAAAAATAAGGTTTGCTTAAAACAATAGCGAGGCATAGTTACTTCATAGAATGTTGCAAATTCTGATTTTTCTTCGAATTATTTCCTTTACATGTTGTTTAACATATTTCTCTATTTCCTATGTTCTTAAGTGGAAGTTAGTTCTAAAGGCTTGGTTAGATTCAGGTTAGATATTTTTGGCAAAAATTATTCATAGGTGGTGGTGTAAAAAACACAGTGCAATACATAGGGATTCAGGTCAGCAACTTGTTATCCTTCTATTTGTGAAGCTAAAATTATTCATTGCATTGGTGGCCATCATTATTGTCATTTGACAGTGTGAGGTAACTGAGTCACAAAGAGCTTAATTTACTTTCTCAGGTTGTTAGAGCCCATAGCTAATAAATGATGGAATTAAAATTTAAACCTAGGTTAGTGTGACTCAAAACCCTTTATCCTAACTACCTAATACCATACCACTTCTGAAATCACATATGAGACAATATTCATCCCAAGAATCCATTAATGACTGAATCTTGACACTTTCTCAATCTGACTATTCAGGACTTAATAGTATATTCAGTGCTGTTTGTGTTAAAGAAGAGAAAAATGTGACTTCAAACAGGCAAAGGCTTCTTTGAGAATTTGAACTGCATCCTTAACCTACATGTAACACTAGTAGGTAGAAAGGAAGATTATGAATTCATGCATCAATTTGGAATAAATAGTGCCATTAAAGAAAGATTTCTTGAATATTCTGAGGAATTTGAAGGGCATATTACTCCATCTGTCAAGATATACCTTCTATTGGTGGCATTACAACTCAAAGGCAAGCCGATGGGAAATTTAATCCTCTCCCCAGGCATAGTGTTAGAGTAGAGGACAAATGCTAGAATTTTGGTGGAGCAGAATACAAATTCATCTGATGTTAGAAAATTTGGATAAGTGGCCTGACTCTTCCAACTCTCACCTGGGACTCTGGCAAGCATCACTTTCATATAAATGATAATGGGAGTAATAACTGCTCTAAACTGGGTTCCCTGAAACAATCTGTGAGACAGACAGTTGAATGCTGAAGACTTATTGGAAAGAAATTCTTGGAAAACATGTCTTCTAGGAAGTAAAAAGTGCATTGCTGTGCAGAAAGAGAAACTACCTGCTATGTGGTTGCAACTAAGGGCTCAGCTGATCCAATAGAGAATTCTGGAACTGGGTTGACCCTTCAAACACATGCCAAATCAGGGCCAGTGATCTCTATGGATCCAAGTGAAGGCAAGTCACTCATCTCAGCCAGCCATTACCTGAAGACACCCCCTGGGACGGAGCAAAACCTTGAGCAAAAGAAGATCCCTTGGTGAAGGGCAATTTTCAGTGATGGACTCAGCCCTGCCCTGTCACCAACTCATATCCTTGGTTGTGGGGAGTAGATGATTTGGCCTAAAAAGGAGATCCAGACAAAATCATCTTTAGTCTATGTCCTATGTGAATCAGATCTACTTACTTCACATAATAAGTTTACCTCTAAAGGAGCACTTTCTTTAAGATTCTCATTGGTCTCATTCTTAAAGACACAAGAGAAGAGTCAGTGACCCACACTGCAGTCATTCCTGCTGCAGGGGATCCTAATGTTGTGACTGATACTCACTAGCCCCTTCCTGTTCTGCCCAATTTAGAGTTACCTTCTGCTTGACTGGCACTTTGGCCCGTCTAGGTAGTTTGCTTGATGGGATGATTCAGACCCTTATGTCTGAGGGATCTAAATTGAGGGTCACTGTAGTAGATTCTGTGGGTATACAGACCAAATTGCCTTTTTATAACTGAAGTACTCATTCCCCCATCTGTCAGAACTGTGTGTTGCTGATGTCTCAAATTTGAGTTTCTTTCTTGGAATTACCCTTTGTCAAAAGGAGCTTGTCTTACCCAAAATATGCCCCCTCTTCAATGCCTAATGTAGGGGTATAAGAGCCCAGCCCCTTACAGTTATTTGAGGCAATTCTGAAGAGGCATCTTAGCTCTAGGAGTAGCTGTAGGAACAGTTCGGGTCTCTGATGCAATTAATCACAGTTCAACACCTCCCTCTGCCCAGTTTTGCTTCCTTCACTTCCACTTCCCAGAAAAGCTCCTAAAGAAAAATATCTGTCTCATAATCTATTTTCCAGATAACGTGACTTAAGATGGTTTGCTTCCTGGGAAGCAAACTTTAAAATGAGATTTTGGAGGAGCTGGACCAGGAACAGGCTGGCCGGATAAAAGGAACCTGCCACTAATGGTAGATTGAGTGCTGAGAACCCAATGATGCTGCAGCATTGCGAATGTTATAGCTTCCAGTGGTGGCATAATGGGATGGAATACTGGTGAAAGGGAGCACTTTGGCAGGTGAGTGTCTCAGGCATTTGAGAAAATACAGGGAAAATAGTAATTACAATTATAAGAGCTTTAGAATCAGATGTCTGTGGCTGGGAGCTATTGATGCTTCAGGGAACAACAATGAAAGGATGGTTAATCATCAATTTAACATGAAGGGTATACGCTGGAGATCTTCTTTACAGCCCACAAAGAAATCCTCAAGCTGGAGGCCAGGGAACTCAATTATAAGGGTAGCAAAATTCCAAAGAAGGTTGGCCTTTCAGCCTTGGCAAACCTTGTATACTAAAGCCAGAGCTGTAACGGGAAGAAGTAATACCGTGTCACCTGGGTTGGCAGACCTGAGTTCATGCAATTGAAAATCTTGACTCTTCAGACTGCCTCAGATTCTCTGGGGATGCTGGAATGACTCATATCTCCCTGCTAACAGACTAGTGCTCCTGTTTGTTTGAAGTCTGTGCAGAAATATTTGCCTTGTATGGCAACAGATCTGTCTGCCACCCCCCCAACCCTCGTAGCCTTCATTGGTCAAGCAACTAGCTAGAATCAAGTCTCAACAGAGCTCTGCCTAGGAAATGCTGGATCTGCAAAGGAAGGAAAGGGCCCTATAAGTTGACAGAACTTAGCATTTAGTTTGCAAGAGCCAGGAGCATGCACATGAGACTGGAACCTGAGGATGCAAATTAAAAGGAGTAGAATGCAATGATATCTCACTTTAAAGAATATATCAACATGGAAACATAATATTTAACATGCTGGCAAGCACCACAGGAAATGGTGCAAATATGCTGAGATACTACTAGAAGCTTGGGGAAGCTAAGACCCACAACTTTCATAGCATATGATGGAAAGAAGGATAAGAAGGCCCAGAGAATGAGCATGCTAGAGGGAGGCCAGAAAACCCACCCCTCAACAGTGTTATAGAGGGTTCAAGAGGACACTCTGATTACCAAATCAATACGAAATGCCCTGGAGAATTGGGCAAAAATATCACTAAGAGGCTAAGTGGTATTCCGTCTTCTGTAGGCCAGGAGACTCGATTGGCCTCCTGAATAACAATGGAATGATATGGTGGGAAATTATAGAGTCCAGGTAGCTGCACTTGGAGCAAAGTCATGTAGGCACAATTATTGCAACAAGTGTGAAGGTCTGAGCAGTAGCTGAGAAGTCTGGCTTTCAGACCTCTGGAAACAGTAGGACACAATATTTCTGGGTGAAGGATAAACGAGCAGAATAATATTTATTTTATACAACAAAAAAGTTGAGAATAGATGATTTGGGGACTGAGAATAAAAACCAAAACACCTTAATACATGGTCAGCATATCCACTCAGTTTCCAGGCATGAGCCAGTTCTCAGAGCCAGAATCTATTTAATGAAGGAAGAGGATTCTGCAGTACCCTGGCAAGAACACACAGTATTGATTCCTTCAGTACTCCCCAGAAGTAATCACCATCATTCACTCAGCAAAAGTTTGCTAGGGAAAGATAAATCTTGGCCCTTTCAAGGACTGTCGGATACATGGTCCAAGCTGACACTGATACTCTGGAACACAAAGTTGTCACCCCGATAGAGTGGGGTATATGATACTCAGAAAACACATGGAATCTTGACCTAGACCTGGCTCATACTGAGTTCACAGGATTCTCATTATGGCTAAGTGCAGTATTTCCAAGTGGGAAAACACTGACATTATGTTTCTCTCTTAGTGATGGGAGGTGCCAGACACAATGTCTGCTTTACCTTGGATTGATAAAATTAAATTTACTTTTGATTTACTTTACTACCTATCCTTTATGTAAATAGAAGAGGACATCCTAGCACACCAAGACCACAAAACCCATAACATGATGTTACTAATATGGCAGGTCTCAGAGTCTTCCTAGGTTTTATCTTCCATCCTCTGAAGCATATTCTTCCAAGTCCTCCAATGTACTTGCCGTTTTATTTTTTTACTCACTTAATCACTTAGTGTTATATCATCAATAGAGTGGACCAATGTAATAAGCTGTGAGAAAGCCAGACAGTCCAGGGCCCAGGGGGAGAACAGAATAAATAACAGGTGAGACTGCAGAAGTACATTGTGATTCATCAGTCCAGATGAGTGCGAGTGGCTTCTGAACCACTCTGAACTTTTTTTCCAATGCAGAGGAAAAATAATGCATTTGCCACATCAGTAGTGTAAATTCTCCTTGGAGGTGGCCGCAGGTGACATCTTGGAAGGAGGCAAAATCTAGGGTGTGGACATCCTCTGAGGCTGAGGACAATTGCTCAAGAGTAAGGGGGCTGTGAGCAGCCGGAGCTGATATTTCCTTGCAGATGCTGAAAGGGGTCTTGCCAAAGACACCTGCGTGGAGACAACAGTAGCTATCCCAATAACTAATTCCTATAGTTTTATTGAGAATTGGGATACATAAGGTATGTAAAAACCATAAAGCAGTCTTAAATTTTTATTTGTTTATTTTATTTTTGAGACAGAGTCCTGCTTTTTCTCCCAGGCTTGAGTGCAGTGGTGCAATCAAGCTCAAATAATCTGTCTCAGCCTCCTGGGTAGCTGGGACTAGAGGTGCACACTGTCATATTCGGCTTTTTTTTTTTTTGTAGAGATGGGGTCTCAGTATATTTCCCAGGCTGATCTTGAACTCCTGGCCACAGCCGATCTTCTCATTTCTGCCTCCCAAAGTGCTGGGATTGCAGGTGTGAGCTAGTGCACCCGAGCGTAAGATTTTAATATTATTATATTTGGCTATTGGGGTGGAAGGAAATCTAAATTTATCAAGTAATTTTTTTGAATGTTCTGATATTCCTGCCAGTGACTTCTTCCCTGCTAAAGTGTATCAGGAATTCGGAAGTTTTAGCAAGATCTTTCTCATACTTTTTTTCTAGTCACTATACTCTCAATGTGTATAAGTTAATTTGATTGTGTCACTTTAAAAGGGTTCTCACTTGGGTCTTGGAATCAATTTATACATGTGAACAGCCCATCCAGTCACAGAATACTGATATTTTGCACTTTGGAAAAAGACTATTACCAATAAGAACTCAACAGAAGGGACCTGGCAGACTTTTGCAGCTACAAAGAGCAGAAACTGGGATTAAGGCTTGTCTGTGATAGTGTTCCAGCCAGCACTAAATGCAATGACACACATATTGATTGACCTCTCTTCTTTAGCCTTGCAGTTTGTGTAGTGAAGGTTCAAAACAGTTTGATTTCTTTTTCTCTGCCTTCATAATGCAGGCAAGATCCCTTGGTCCTTTGCAGCATACTGAGGGGGAGAAGGCTTATCACAGACTTGGCCTTAGTGAAAGAATGGAATCTCTCTCTGCCCCTCTTTCCCACAGGCTTGGGTTCTGAGTGTTAGAGAGGCAACTCACAGCCCTGGCCTCAGTTCCACAGTTTTAAAATGAAAGGATTGAAATCAATGACAATTGTCAACACTCTCAACCTTGAAATTGTTCTCCAGAACCTGAGATCACCTGTCTGTACTTAGATTATCTTAAAATTGACTTTCAATAGCTTAAGTCAATGCATCTCACATGAAACTGTGTTTTAAAGAAAACCATATTATTTATATTATTTTTTAATTTATTAAAGTAATACGTGCCTTTCAGAAATAAACTACTCTACGGATCCAAACGCTTCACAGTGATAGGTCCCTGGTGTGGTGGCTCATGTTTGTCATCCCAGGAACTTGGGAGGCAGAGACAGGAAGATCAGGGACAATTATTTGAGGCTAGGAGTTTGAGACCAGCCTAGGCACATGGTTTCTATTGAAAATGTGTAAACATTAGCCAGTGTGATGGCATGTGCCCATAGTCCTAGCTACTTGGGAGGTGGAGGTGGGAGGATCCTGAGCCCATGAGCTCTAGGATATGGTGAACTAATCACACTACTGCCCTCCAGCCTGGGTGACAGAGTGAGACTATGTCTCAACAACAACAACAACAACAACAAACAACAAAAAAGAAATAGGTAAAAGACAAAATTATAGATTGAAATTAGGGACTAGGGAGGTACCCCCTTCTCCCAACTTATTTCTGAAAGGAAACTGCAAATGCTTCTCTTGGGTTACCAGAATCTATGGCTTTCATGGGGCTGCATCTCAGACATTTGAGAAAGTACAGGGGAAATCATACTTATAAGAGCTTTAGAATGAGTTGAGGGAGGGAAATGAGAAGACATGAACATTTAGACCAGACCTGGGCTGGGCACAGTGGCTCACGCCTGTAACCCCAGCACTTTGGGAGGCTGAGGTGGGTGGATCACAAGGTCAAGAGATTGAGACCATCTGGGCCAACATGGTGAAACCCCATCTGTATTAAAAATACAACAATTAGCCTGTAGTCCCAACCACTGAGGAGGCTGAGGCAGTAGAATCACTTGATCTGAGGAGGAGGTTGCAGTGAACTGATATCGCATCACTGCACTCCAGCCTGGGTGACAGAGCGAAACTCTTTCACATACACACAAAAAAGACCTGAGCCAAACCACCCATGGGCTCTGCAACTAGATCTCTCCTGTCTTCAGATTACCAGTATAAGACTACGTTCTGGGCTGGGAGCACAGAGGAGACTGAGTAAAGACATCCCATAACCAGAAAGTAGTTATATATGAAGAGACATAGGAGAAATACCCCCCACTATATATGGCTGCAAATTACAATCCAAAACACAAGTAGAAAACTCATGCTAAGAAAGACAGAAAAATGTCAGCCAGAACATCATATTTTTTCTAGATGATATTAAATTAATAAAACACTTTGAGAAAATTCTGTAACATGTCTGTATCGTCAAGGAAATGTATGTATAACAACTACTAATATAAAAGAAAGATACAGAAACAAAACAAAACAGGTAGAAAAAAGAATTAATTAGAAATATTGGAAATGAAAATATAGTAACCAAAACAAATATTTATTTGAAAGTATACACACTCTAAACTGAACACAGCCATAAAACTAGTCAATCAAATGATTGTAGTAAGGAAATACATAGAACAGCAGAGAGAGACAGAGATTTTTAAAACTATGTAAGTGGGTAATTAAGAGGCACGAAGCACAGATTTTGAGAAATCAACGTACATCTAAAAGAAGTTTAATAATAGAAAAATAGGGGACCTTTCCAAGAAACCATGTTTGAAGACATAATGGATAAGCATTTTCCAGATCAAAATGAGTTTCAAATTGAAATTCCACTCTGTATAATGAGAAGGTTAAATAAAAATAATATGTAGGCACATTTCAGCGAAAGTGCAGATGACCAAGAAAAGAGGACATCTTAAAAAGCTACCAGAATACTGAATGAAAGGAAAGAAAATTTTTCTCTCTTTACTGGGGTCTTGGTCTGTTTTAGCGTATTTAATAAATTTTCATAAGCAAGTGAACTCTGCTGTATTGTTTAGAGATACATATAAAAGAATTAAACTCTACTTTAAAAAATCAGAACACACCTATCATAAAGGCCAAAATACTGGTTACTCCTAGAGAAAAGAGAAGACATTGCAATTGAGAAGGGGCACATTGTAAATGTAAGGTGCTGGTGAGACTCTGTGTCTTGACACACACAGTACTTATTTGGGTGTTTACATTACAGTTATTATTTACTGTTGTCTGTATGTGTGATGTATCTGAAACTTTTTTAAAACTTGGAAATAGAAAGTTGCTACCAGAAATGACAGATTTCTAAGTAAAAAAGTAGACTGGCAGTTAGATTCCTCATCAGTAATAATAAATGGCAGAAGACAATGAAGTAATATCATAGTTTAAAGGAAACATAACTGACAACTTAGAATTCTGTACTCCCAAAAACTATCATTTAAAAACTAAGGGGCAAAGTAAAGACATTTTCAGATCCACAAATATTTAAGAACTTAACCATTCATAAACTCTCACTGAAGGTTATTTTTAAAACACTTCAGCCTGAGGAAAAGTGAACACCAAGGAAAAAAGCAATATGCAAGAAATAGCAGTAGCAAAGATATTCATAAAAACCAGTCCTATTTTAGTTAGCTGGTGAAAACTACTACTTTTTATTAAAAATTACCCACCAAATCTAAACGACTAGAAAGATACAAATGGGAAACTTATAACTTTAGATTTTGTTAGGGAAATTATATTTAATTATGTATGCTAAATAACAAGTATTTATTGTAGAAATTTGGAAAATAAGGAAGTAGAGGAAGATAGAAATGAAAACATTCCCATATGACATTAGCATCCAGAGAGAGAAACACTATCCATGTTTGATATAATCCCTTCATATATATGTAATTCCTTCATATATACATGTATGCACACATATATACAAAGTCCTGTGGCCCTCGCCCAGAGACTGACTCAGTGCACAGGGCCATTTTCTACACCCCTATAATTTAATCCCCAACCAATTAACATTCCTTATTCCCTGGTCCCCTGCTCACAGATTATCCTTGGAAACTCTTCACCTCCATACTTCAGGGAAATTGATTTGTGTAATAACTCTGTCTCCCTCCTGGAGGGCTGGCCTCATGTCAAGTAAACTCCTTTGCTGCAAAACAAAACAAAATTGAAAAACCCAGCAAGTTGTACATACAGTGTTGTCCTACTGTAAACATGTGGCCAATGTCAGCTTCACCCTACCTTACCACCACTCACAGATCTGTGAACAGCTGAAATTCCAATTGTAGAGCTGGCTGCCGTGTGAAGGCCTTTTGTTATTCCAGTGCATTTTGAAGGCTTTCTATGTCTCTCCATTTTCTCTCTTTGGTTCTGAGCTCTAATTTTTTTGTTGTTGTTTTTTGAAATGGAGTCTCACTCTGTCGCTTAGGCTGGAGTGCAGTGGTGTGATCTTGGCTCACTGCAACCTCTCCTTCCTGGATTTAATTCTTGCCTCAGCCTCCCGAGTAGCTAGGATTACAGGCACCTGCCACCATGCCCGGCTAATTGTTGAATTTTTAGTAGAGACAGGGTTTCATCATGTTGACCTGGTCTCAAACTCTTGCCTCAAGTGATCTGCCCCCCTAAGCCTCCCAAAGTGCTGGGATTACAGGCATGAGCCACTGTGCCTGGCCCTGAGCCCTAACATTTTTTCCTCTAATCTTTGTGAGACTTGGAGACTCTCTGAATGCCAAGCCCAGCCCAGTTAATTACCTGATTTTTATAGGTTGGTACAAAAGTAATTGTGGTTTTTTCCATTATAAGTAATTGCAGGCCAGGCACAGTGGCTCATGCCTATAATCCCAGCACTTTGGGAGGCCAAGGCGGGTGGATCAGGAGGTCAGGAAATAGAGACCATCCTGGCCAACATGGTGAAACCCATCTCTACTAAAAATACAGGCTGGGCGTGGTGGCTCACACCTGTAATCACAGCACTTTGGGAGGCCAAGGGGGGCAGATCATGAGGTCAAGAGATCGAGACCATCCTGGCCAACATGGTGAAACCCCTTCTCTACTAAAAATACAAAAATTATCTGGACGCGGTGGTGCATGCCTGTAATCCCAGCTACTTGGGAGGCTGAGGCAGGAGAATTGCTTGAACCCAGGAGGCGGAGGTTGCAGTGAGCCGAGATCGCCCCACTGCACTCGTCTGGCAGCTGGCGATGGAGTAAGACTGTCTCAAAAAAAAAAAAAAATTAGCTGGGTGTGGTGGTGCACCTGTAGTCCCAGCTACTTGGGAGACTGAGGCAGGAGAATCACTTGAACCTGGGAGGTGGAGGCTGCAGTGAGCCAAGATCACGCCCCTGCACTCCAGCTGGCCTCTGTCTCAAAAAAAAAAGTAATTGCAAAAACTGCAATTAGTTTTGCCCCAACCTAAACACAAGGCTCTTTCTTCAAGTTTTGTGATTTTTCTTTATAGATAAAATTTAAAAGTGGGTGGTCACAATAAGATGTCATAGTGCAGTATGCAAGATCTTCTGTCACCTCCTGGCTCACTGGCATGCTTGCTCTTTTTCTCTGTGTGTCTCTCTCTCTGTCTCTCTTACCTCTTCCTTCCCCTACCTGTGTTACAGCCTTATCCCTCCCTATGTCTCATGCAACACAATGCGGTCACCACTTAGGTTCCTCAGGATTGGTCTTTATAATGCCAAGAATGTCAAAATGTATTTTTCAGCAAATTCATTGACTTTTCTAACACTCAGTATTTTCTTACTTCTTTACATTTTCTCATATCCTCACCAGGACTAATTTTTTTTTTAACTTAAGATGGTAGAGAGAGAATAATTTTATAATGTGATTTAGGTTATTGACCACATTATATTGAATAAATGTACCACTTTTTATTTTATCCCTCAACAGTAAACACAGACCTTTCTACAGTCCTTTAGGATATGACACCACTGTCATTAACTTTCTTTTTTCAAATAAGGACTTGTAAATATCTAATTTCGCAGATGGTAAAAATGAGCAGCTCTCTAAAAGTTCAGTGATACACCTGATGAAATTATGAATACAAGGAGTAAAAAGATAATTTAAAAAATCTCCTATGTCTACTTGAAATGCTAGAGTCACTTCATGCAGCAGAACTAGGAGTTTCTGTATCATCTTAAGTCTTAAAAGTCCTCAGTTCATTATTGTCACTGCACACCTTCAAACTCACCTAAACCTATGTGCTACACTAAGTTTATAAGAATTATGAGTCCTGTCTCTGAACAGTTTAATATAAAGGATAAATCTGAAGGAGATTCATCCAGAACCTCACAGCTAGTATGTCTACTCCTGGGGGAAAAAAGGCAGAAGATAGTTTTTATGATAGTTTTAAGATAGTTTTTATGGGCCTTGTGGCCAAAATTTTATTTTATGTTTCATTCAAAAGGGATGATAAACAGTCTTGTCAACAAGTTAGTACAAACCAGTTTAGGAACTTTATGTAAACTCCAATCATATAATGTTGGCAATGCTGAACAAAAAACATGCTTCATTCCAATAAGCATTTGGCTTATTATTAATAAACAGATTGGCTTTCCAATATGGGGTGTATATATTCGAGTTGACTAACTGCTCTCTGCTTTTGTTTACTCCTAAACGTCCCCCCTCTCCAATGATCAGATTACTGTGAAGCTGTAATAAAATTCAAATATGGTTCTTTATTCACATTTCAATATTATTTTGTTGCTATTCAAGCCAGTGAATAGAAAACAAATTTACATCATGATAAGAGCCCAGGCAGATACCATCCATAATGTTAACTACTTGTCATATGTGGAGATATATTTTCTTTCCCTTGGGAATAGGATTTCTCATTTCTTCTTACTGTAGAGCAGTAACATTTATTGTCTCTTAGCAAAAGCTACAAGGCATTCATTGGATGATGTGTTTTCTCAGAACAGAGTTTTACAGTTTATATTTTCTCTCGCTGGCCTCATGTCTGCCTCTAGACTGTGTGACAGAGATTCTGACAAGGGTGTACATAGGGAAGAAAGGTTAAATCATGCAGTGACTATCTTCTCTTTGCTATCACAGCCCACGGGGATCCAATTTCAAAGCATTGGGTCTACTTAAAAGAATTGCCTGGGGATTAGAGGGGTAACATCTAAAACTGCCAGAGGCCAAGAAAAAAAAAAAGACCAGGAGTGGTGATTCACACCTATAAACCCAGCATTTTGGGTGGCTGAAGTGGGAGGATCACTCTAGGTCAGGAGTTCCAGACCAGCCTGGCCTACATGGGAAACCCCATCTCTACTGAAAATACAAAAATTAGCTGGGCATGGTGGGTCCCTGTAATCCCAGCTACTTGGGAGGCTGAGGCAGGAGAATCACTCGAACCCAGGAGGTGGAGGTTGCAGTGAGCCAAGATGGCACCATTGCACTCCAGCGTGGACAACAGAGCAAGACTCCATCTTAAAAAAAAAAAAAGATGAAAAAAAGTGGCAGGCGGATTAGCAGTCAACCCTCAGAGAATTCATATACCTGAATTCTGGTCACTGAAATTAAATTTAAGCCAAGGTAACAGTTTTTGGCATTTCCAGGAAATGCTCTTGTTGATGACTTGGGGATTCTTATCACCTACTCTCCATATTAATTCCCTTCAGTGACTGCCAGTGGGATACAGTAAAACTTTTGTTTCAACAACTTGAAGAAGTTATTCAAAGACTGTAAAGGAGCTAATGAGGACTAATGTCAGTATTCTTTACTTTTTAAAAATAAGAATCCTGATAAATGCCTTTAATTTCTTCTTAAGGTTTTCTACCAGTTGAACTACCTGTTCATGGAAGCATTGTTGATGGTGGGTCAGCACTGCCTGTTCTTCAAAGTGAGCTGTTATGCGATTTACAAAAGGTGGAAGACTGTTATCTTAGAAATTGGGACAACTTAGAGTTGGTTCTTGTTCAATCATTCACTAGCTAAATGGCCTTGCATGAGCCAGGTAGCTTTTCTGAAACCATTTTCTTACTTGCAAGACATAAGGGCCCGAGGTACCTTGTTTGCTCTAGCTGTAATTCCTAGATGACATGATTTGAGTGCATGGGGTATATGTAGAGGTAGCATAGAGTAGAGTAGGGGGTATGGAAGAAAAACAGATGTGGGAGCTGGGGAAGTTCATCTTCAAATCCTGGCTCAGCTACATATTTATTAGCTGGATAGATACAATCACATAATCACTTTATGCTTATGTTTCTTCATTTTTGAAAAGACGGTTAAAAGGCGCATCCCTCCAAGATTGTTGTGAGTATTAAACATAAAAACATAAAGAAAGAAAGAACAAGCATGACACACTGCAGAGTTTGCAAATTTAAAATGGCAATTTTATTTCCTTTGATATTTAAGTGTTTTCAGCTAAAAGTTTGAAAACCATTTATTTATGGATGACAAAAAAATGGTGTTACACCTTCAGTTGAAAGAATTCTAGAACGTAGTTAGAAATTCTGGATTTTAATCCTGCTGTGTGGATGACAATGAAAATATAATTTATCAAAATTTGTGCAATGAAACTAAAGCTGTTGCAGAGTGCAGTTTATGGAATGTATATGTGTATATATATATATATATACACACACACATATTTTTATGTATATATTGATATGTATATTTTAAAAAGAAAGACTAGAAATTAAGTACCTAAGTATCAAAATCAAGATATTAGGAAAATGACAGTGTAGTAAAGCCAAACAAAATTAGAGGTCAGTAAATCATGAACACAAATACAAAATTTTTAATAAAATATTAGCCAATTGTATGTAATTATATGTAGTAATGCTTTTATAAAATGACCTAATTTGATTATTTTATGATTGCATCTTCAAATGTTTAACATTTGAAAAATTGGTCAGTGGAATTTCACTTATAATGAAAAAAAAGAAAAATAATATATTCATTTTAAAGGATGCCAAAAAGCCTATTAGTAATACATAATAAAAACCCACTGCAAATCAGCGATAGAAACAAATATTCTTAAGATTGGTATTTAGCTAAAAATAACCTAAACATTTTTAATAGTGTCTTACTACCAGCTAAAAGCAGGACTGAGGTAAAGATTTATTTATTTCCACTTCTAATCAATATGTAATAAAACCTTAGGCAATGCACAAAGGCCAGAAAATGAAATGCAAGTTGTAAGGATTTAAAAGGATTAATTAAGTTGTCATTATTCATACATGCCTTAGTGTGTGAAGAGAAAATACAAAGAAATCTACAGAAAAATGCAAAAGAATAGTTACCTAATTTAAGGAGGTCACTGGATTTAAGGTCAACATATAAAAATCAGTTATATTTTAATATATCATCTAAAATAAATTTTATTTGAAATTTATTAAAAATACTATTTATAGAGGCACAAATAACATTAATTATTTAGGAATATATCTAATAAAATATGGATACAATTTTTGTACTGAAACCTACTTCCTGAAATAAATTTGAGAAGACATACATAAATAAATTACTATGTCCATGAATTAGAAAACTCAAAATTTTAAGAAATCAATTCCACCCCAAGCTGGTCATTTAAATTCAAACTTTCTTTAGCAAGATATTTAGGACATGTGGACATTTCTGTATATTTCAATAACAGGTTTCCTTATAAAAATATTGGTTCTGCAACTTACTGGCTTTCTCTTCTTTGGAAAATCATGTACACTCTGTTTCTTATTTTCCCCATCTCAGAAATAGAGGTGAATGAATAATGGTTTCATTGTGTATAAAATAGGTTGTTTTGTTGTCTCCGTTTCTCTTTTACATACACTGTGGTTTCTTGGTCTGACATGTTTTAGGTACTGTGAATAAAATGATGAGCAAGATACTTTCCCTGACCTCAATGAGGTTGCATTTTGCTTATTTGTAAATATGAAGACAAGGATCATGTTCAATCCATCCTGAATTCATCCTTCTCTTTTAATTTGCATACAAGAAATTCCTAAAAGGGAGAAAATAAGCAAAATTAATACCTGATAATGAAAATAATGATATCATGCATTTTAATCTTTTCACCCCTCTTTCTCCCACTAGTGATCAGTAAAATAGAGAGCCTATATATATAGAGTAGTGGAGACAAAATTGAGAGCAAAAGATATTGTCATTAAATAACGAAGATGAAAGTTATCAGAGTGGTATATTTAAAAGGCTTAGACTTGTTGATAACACACTTCAAGTCTAATCTTTGTACATCTCCCTTATTTCGTTGATCACCCATCAGCCCAGACCTAATCTGCAAATGCAGTCACTTATACATTCTCAGGTAAGACATAGCTTGCATTCATTCTGCTGGTGGCTGCTGGCCACTACCTAGTACTCTTAGTAAACTTTTTATTTCTTGCCCACAGTTCTAACCTAAAGAGAAACTCTTGAACTATTTACATTTTCAAGGCTACTTCCTGTAGAGTCTTTGGGTCTCAACAGGAATTTGTGTGCCATGAAGTCGAAACACCTAGCAATGACATTAGAATACCATCATGCAGGAGTGTATGAGTAAAGAAGTGATGAGAATATAATCTTTTTTAATATCTGGGAAAAAATAGGCACAACTGCCAAAACACCTGGATTCTGATGAATCTTTCAGTGAGGCTAGCTTCACTTCTGGCTCCCCATGAAATAATGAAACATTTAGAAACTGTTGAGTCCTATTCAGCATTCTTGAGCTCAGTAATGCTAAATTACTGTGTCATGTTAAGGATTATCAAAAGCCTTCCTCAGGAGAAAGAATTGGCTTCACACAGATGGGATCCTATTTTCCTGATATACTTTTCACAGTGCAAAAGGTAGACATGAGAGAATGCTCTTTGGTGAGAGTTAGTCTTAAGGCTTTGTCTTAGATTTTGTCAACTTTGTCATGGTTGAGTGGTGACATAAGAAGGCAATTACCTTACAGAGTACAAAGTAGATCTTTACAGATTATATATAATACCAGCAAATGGTGCAACATCCCTTTCAATAACAGTCAGAATAATAATCACAAGATCTTAGCATGCATAGAGCATTTAAAATGTGCCAGACACTGATCTAAGTTTTCATATCTGAAATAATTTTTCTTTACACTATGGCTATATTATATAATTTTTATATAAAACTTGGCTGGGTGCAATGGCTTACTCTTGTAATATCAATACATTGGGAAGCTGAGGTAGGAAAATCACTTGAGGTCAGGTGTTCAAGACCAGCCAGGGCAACATAGCGAGACCCCTATCTCTACAAAAAAATTAAAACATTAGACAGGTGTGATGTGCATGCCTATGGTTCTAGCTACTTGGGGAGCTGAGGCAGGAGGATAACATGAGACAAAAAGTTTGAGGCTGCAGTGAGTTGTTATTGCACCACTGCACTTTAGCCTGGGTGTGTGTTTGTGTGTGTGTGTGTGTGTGTGTGTGAGAGAGAGAAAGAGAGAGAGAGAGAGAGAGAGAGAGAGAGACCCTGTTTCTAAATAAATTAATTAAAAAAACGTTTTGTGGTATAACTGACATATGGTAAACTTTTCTTATTTCAAGGGTACAATTTAATAAGCTTACCATATGTAGATACCATGAAACAATCACCGCAATCAAGATGATAAACATTTATCACCTGCAAAATTTTGTCATGCCCTTTTGCAGTTCCTCCTCCATGTCTCCTCACCTCCCACCCGTCTCTAATCACTGATCTGCTTTCTATTGCTACAGATCAGTTTACATTTTTTAGAATTTCATAAAATTGAAGAACATAGGTTTTTGGGTGGTCTGGCTTATTTCACTCAGCACAATTATTTTGGGATTCATCTATGTTATGTATATCTATAGTTACACATGTTATGTGGATCTATAGTTCATTCACTGAGCAGTACTCCACTGAATGGATATTCCACACTTTGTTTATGCATGCATCCATGGATGACATTGGGGTTGTTTCCAGTTTGGAGTTATTATAAATCAGGCTACTATGATCATTTGTGTATGACTTTTTGCATATATATGTTTTTATTTTTCTTAAGTACCTAGTAGTCAAATATTTTGGTTATATAGTTCGTATACTAGTTTTCAAAAACTTCCAAACTATTTTACAAAGTGATGGTACAGTTTTGGCTATACAATTTTACTTTTCATTCAGTGTATGAGAGTTCCAGTCACTTTACACTTTACATCATTCAGCACTTGTTATTGTCTGTCTTTTTCATTTTAGCCATTCTAACATGTGTGTTGCAGTGTCTCACTGTGGTTTCAACTTGCATTTTCCTGATGGCTAATAGTGTCGGGTGTCGGTGTCGTTTCATGTGCTTATTTGCCATCTGTTTATTTTGTTTGTTTCTTTTTTTTTTTTTTTTTTTTTTTAGAGACAGGGTCTCACTCTTTCACCCAGGCTGCAGTAGAGTGGCACAATCATAGCTCAACATAACATTGAACTTTTGGGCTAAAGTGATCCTCCCTCCTCAGCCTCCCAAGTAGTAGGTACTACAGGTGCACATCACCATGCTTGGCTTATTGTTTTTTTTAATTTTTATTTTTGGTAGAGACAAGGTCTCATTACGTTGCCCAGGCTGGTCTCTAACTCCTGGCCTCCAGCAGTCCTCCTGCCTGGGCCTCCCAAAGTGCTTGGATTACAGGTGTGAACCACTGCACTCAGCCTATTTATCTTCTTTGCTTAATTACCAGTTCACAAATTTGCCAACTTTTGGAGGGTTGTTTTTGTATACTTAAACATAATGAGCATAGACGACTCTGAAAAATAAGCCAATGAACCCTAGTCATAAATAATAACTTTTGCCAGAGGCAGCTAACACCAGGCTCCTTTCTCCTTACTTTATCTCTTCCTTTTTCAAATGTGGGTAACATTTGATAGATTTCATACTATTGATGACAGCATTTCTTAGCTGCTAATTTCTTGAGATGTGGTCTGTGACCAGTGCTGTGGAAAAATATCAAGTAGAGTGTAAAGCTTTTGTTGTACAGGACTAAGTTCAATTGGTGGCTCTATTGCCTGCTAGTTGTGCCATTACGACACTATGTCTCTGGGTCTTTACTTCCTCATCTGGACAAGTAGAGATGAAAGTGTTGCTCTGATATTCCTCTCACAGAACTGTAGGAGAATCAAAGTTTATAAAGAAAGGAAAACACCCAGGACTGTGCTGGACTTCTCTGTGTTGTTTTACATTTCTTTGCTTTTTTTTCATAATATAATTTGAGTGGGAGACAAGTCAGAGATCTGTGGGAAGCTTGAGTAAACAAATATATGATATTCTCATATAAATTCTCTTTTAAGCATTCTTTAAATACAAGTCTTTGTAATTATATGATAATAAGACCTCTGCTACCTATAGGGTATCAATAGGCAAAATGCACCTGCCACTGTCTGTGTGCCAGACTTTTCATAAATAAATACACAGAATAGGTAAGATGGAGCATCTTCCTTCAAGTTCTTAAAGCCTAGCTAGGGAATCCATACTCATAATTCTCTCTCATCATTTAAAGTAATATGAAATGTTCACTAGGAAACAGGAGTTCCTGAATCTAATGCTGAATGACGTTGATATTTTTATTAAGGAAGGAGACATTGCCATAGTTGAGTAGGGAATGGACTGGGAAATTGGAGTTTTAGAATACTCAACAGTGCTAAGCATCTGTAATGCACTTAAATCTGTTCCAAAATACTTTGTGATAGACTGCATGATTTGTTCATATTTATTCATCCCTATAGCCTGATTTCCCTGTGGTTAGAATACCCTCTTGCATGGAATTCTCAGACACCAAATATATTATTCCAACACCAGCTATTTTTCCAACACTGACCTGGTGTTTATCAATTCAATTCAATTCTGACATTACCCATAATTAACACAGACCTCACAGGTTAAGGGCTCAGTCCCTCAAAACAGTGCTCACTTCAAACACCAGCTGGGAGAAGGTAGGGTCTCTAGGCTACCCCCACTTCCAATTCTGGGATTAAAATGAATTGTTTGCCCTCAGGTCCAGTTGTTAGAATGACACAGAACTCAGGAAGGTGCATCATTTATGATTACTGGTTTGCCATAAAGGATATAACTTCGAATAGCCAAATAAACGAGATGCCTGGAAGAAAGTCAGGGTGGAAGGACACAGAGTTTCCATGCCCAATCTGGGTATGAACACCACCCTCCTAGCACATGGATGTGTTTATCAACCCAGAAACTGCCTGAACCTCATTGTTTATGGTCTTCATGGAGGTTTCATCACATAGGCATGACTGATTAAATCATTGGGGATTGGCGATTAAATATAATCACCAGTCTCTCTTCTGTCCCAGGGTGGTAAGACTAGAAAGTTCTAACTCTGTAATCAAGTGTTTTGTTTCCGGGGAACAGCCTGCCCCTCCTGAAGTTATCTAGACTCCCTCCCAAATTGGTTATCTCATAAACATACAAAAGAGAGTAAATTCCAAGGATTTTAAGACCTATGTGTCAGGAACGTTTTATGTCTCATGGACTTTGGGCTTTGTCCAATGGCACGCTTGGAACAACGAAATGTGGATGGCAGGCACATTGTACTAGCCCTAAGGAAAGAATTTAAGAGAAATCCATGTTTCCACTTCCCCTCCTGAGCTTCAGTCCTTTGTCACTGGAAGATCTTGCCCCAGATAGTAAAGGTATTACTGAACCACGCTGGGTTCTGCGTGCCTATTGTAGTCAAACCAAACATCCACACTAAGGTTTGCTGTAGAAGAAAGAAGGGCACTTATTTGCAGAGCATCAAGTAAGGATAATCGAGCAGTTTATGCCCTGGACCCGACCTCTCTAATGGCTACATAAGGATTTTTAAAGGCAGGAAAGCAGAAGTTACAGGCAAAGTTATAAATCAATACACAAATGCTACACATTAGTTTGATCTAAAAATGCGGGGCATCTCAAAGCACAGTCCCACAGGTCATAGACGAATTCAAATATTTTCTGCTTTGCCATTGGTTAAGTAGGGAACAGTTTGTCTAAAAATTTGAGAACAGCATAAAAGAATGTTAGTTTTGGCTCATGGACATGACTTCTTCCAGGCCCCTCAGGAGGAAATTTGGAACAAAGAACAGTGATCAGAGTTCAGGCCTCAGTTTCTCTTTATCTGTGTGTCAGAGGAACTATTTGGTGGTGGTCTGAGTTTCTGAGAAACAACTCAGGGACATGTGTTAAGATGTTGGCTGGATGTAGTGGCCCATGCCTGTAATCCCAGTGCTTTGGGAGGCTGACACAGGAGGATGGCTAGAGAACAGGAGTTAGAGCCCAACCTGGGTAACAAAGTGAGACCCGATGTCTACTAAAAACTAAAACATTTCGCTGAGTTTAGTGGCACATGCCCGTACTCCTAGCTACTCAAGAGACTGAGGCAGGAGGATCACTTGACTCCAGGAGTTTGAGGCTGCAGTGAGCCATGATCATAACACTGCACTTCAGCTTGGGTAATAGAGAGTGATAGTCTTAAAAAAGAAAAGATGTTATAGTTAGTTTCTACAGAAAACAAGACATCTTGTGACTCTAACATATGTCCCTGAGTTGTTTTAAGCTACTATTCCTTGGCTATTGTTTTAAGCTACTATTACCTTCTTGCATATCAAGTTCCTCATTTACTACTCAGAGCTAGCTGTGCTCCCTGAAGGACCTGAAAATTTTCCTTTATTTCCATGCTGTGTGTGGAGTGGGGGGCAGGGTGGGAGTGCATTTTAGGGGTACCAGGCAGGTCCTCAGGGGGCATTTGATCCATCTCAAATGCTTCTTGAGCCTGGTTTCCAGAATGAGGATTAGTGGAATAGAGTTGAACCCAAGCTGAAGCCAAGCCCAGAGAAGCCCAGCCAAGCCCAGGAGAGCCACCGCCAACCCAAGAACACAGGAGTGAGAAATAAATGTGTTTGGTATAAACAACTGAAAGTTTGGGTTTCCTTGCTTCCACAGCAAAACGTGACACATGCATACATTAACAGATGTTACTTCATGCTTATCCTTTGCTTATTACTGGATTTTAAACACAGTTGTATAACATGTATTTTAAACATTTTAAACACAGTAGTTTAATATTTCTTACAAAGTTCAGAATATTCTTTGCATCTTAGATTTTAAGTCGAACTTAAAAAGCCTTCACCATAATTGGCTCCTGTGGATCCAGGCCCTCTTGAATCCACAAAAGCCTGAAAATTAAAAGAATAAATAAGTAGTATACCTACGGGGCGAAATCCAATGCAGACTTTGCAAAATCCAGTACATCGAAAAATATGTTCCTTGAGCTGCTCAGTCCAAATGCCACTGGCTTCCTCTATCCCTAGATGATAATACATTATGTTCAGCAGTTATCAAAAATGCAGCCAGCCTGCAATTCAAACCTGCACACACTGAGGCAAGGTTCCCAGTGGACATGTCTCACAGAACTTAGTCATCTCCTGACTAAGAATGGCCAGTTAGGGATGGCAGCTCTAAAAGGGAAAAGGGAAGAGAGAAGTAAAGTGAGTGCCAAAGAAATGTATACGGGAGAGGCAAGAAGACAAGGAAAAGAAAAAAGTCCTGAAGAAAGCATCAGCTGAAGTTTGCCCTGTAGAAATTCATCTTGGCGTGTGTGTGTGTGTGTGTGTGTGTGTGTGTGTGTGTGTGTGTGTGCGTGTGCAGTAAAATACTTCAAAGCCCAGAGAATCAAAGCAAAGGTGGTGTTAGCCTACAGTGAGAGATGAACACAGGGCTCTTTTTCTGCCACGTGTTGGGGGCAGATGCTGCCTTGGAGTAAAGATAGCAGAAGAATAGACGAGGGCTGCTTCTGAAATCTTTCCTTGGCATTGTTTGTTGGGTTTTTGTTGTCTTATTTTCCCTTTGTTCCTGGTGTTCTTCTGGCTACCAGGCTGATGCAAACTAGGACTTGAAAGCAAAATTGACTTTGTCAATGCTATGGAAAAATGAGCGCAGCAAATTCCATCCTTTTGATCTGTGATCTTTTTCCCATTGATCTTGTTGCTCCCCTAAACCCTAAAATTTATAATGGTTAATGAGCAACCCATAATGTGAGGAATATGAAAAAAACATCTTTCCTGAATCATCCTTAATTATGGCTTTTATTAACTCATTTGTGGATACCTGGGCCCCAGGCCTGAGACTTGCCGGGGAAGCTACTTAATTTCAAAGGAAAATGCAAAGCTATTGACAAACTCAGGAGATTTCAGTCTATAAATAGCTTAATTTCAATATACCCAGCTTAATAGTCTTCTCTTTGAAACCTATTATGTCCTATAACGGAATGCAACATTTGGTCTTTTTTATTTTCAGTCATCTCTGTGGGTGCTTGGCAAATTTAATTTTCTATCCTTTTCGACTTGAGCTTCGACATTATTTTTTTTCTATTTTGGAGCTTCCTTCACTAAAATATTGCTGGGGCTCAGTAGGTTTTGATGGATTTGCATGGGTTATATTTACGACAAAGTAAATGGCGATGACTGGGACAGAGGGGCATCGTCTTTTTACTATTGGTTGCCTTTCTGGGCCAGTTTTGAAAAAGATGCCTTAGGAAAGTGGACTGTACTTATCAATAGCATTGTACCTATGAATGAGGAAAAAGTCTTTAATTATTGGGAATAAATTAAAGAAGTTTTATTCCTAAAGTTGGAGATGTTCTACATAAATTGTTCATCCTGGTAACACTGGACTCCGGCTTGTACTTTAGTTTCAAGCACCTTTCTCTAGAAAACAGTGGAATTCAGTAGAAACAAAGTCCAAGGGAGTTTAGATCATGTTTAAAATACACTACTCTTAAAACATTACCTCTTGGCCAGGTGCAGTGGCTCGCACCTGTAATCCCAGCTACTTGAGAGGCTGAGTCAAGAGAATCGCTTGAATCTGGGAGGTGGAGGTTGCAGTGAGCCAAGATCACACCATTGCACTCCAGCCTGGGTGACAGAGGGATACTCTGTCTCAAAAGAAACAAAAAAACAAACAAACAACATTACCTCTCAATGGGCAACCTTGGAGAACCTGTGCCCTGTAGACTATCCTCCCTCCTTTACCTCCCAGCACACATACTGTTTGTAGAGGGTAATTCCCTGACTTTCCCAAATTGAACCAGTGCAGAGGAGCAAACAGTGGGTAAGTGTTGGCCAGTCTGTTGAGGAGTAAAATATATGAGATTTTCACATCATATCATCTGAGATTCCCCAAACTGGAGAGTGGGGTAATTAGAAAAGCAGCCTTGTCATGCTACCATGCAGCCAAAAGAAAAGAAAAAAATGAAAGCTTCCCTGGGTCCTACCAAACTCTGCTTCCCGAGTCTTCCTCCTGTGGCAAGCACAGATCATTAACATTGGTAATGTCCTCACTAAATCTGCTTGGAGAAAGTGACAAGTCTAATTTGTTACTGCCAGAGGGAAGGCTGAGAGTATGTTTAAAATGCATCACTCTTGCTCCAGGACCCTTTGAATTGCTGTGTGGTTCCTGTCAGGTAGGCTTGGTGTTTGGTTAAAGACTATCTGTGATTCCATCAATCTCCTTGGAAGCCTCCCAGAGGAAACACAGCAGCTTCAGCTCCCCACTCTTGGCTCAGCACCAGCCCCCCCCCCGCCCCCCCATCATAGCCCCTGCTGGTAAGCCTGGAGGTGCTATGATTTGAAATTCAGGACCTGGGGAAAGACTCCTTAAGCAAGTAATAATCATTAACAGTCAATAGCTTTCAGCCTAACAAATAACTGTGACAGATCTGAATAAGGTTAAACTTGTTCTTTGATACAGATGAATGCAGCAATGCAAAAACCTCAGTTTTTCGAGGTTAGTGAGTCAGTGTAAGAAATGGTTTTCATTAGCTAAAAAACATATTCAAGGCACCACTTTGATAAGTTTTTGAGTGATTTTTAAATCAGACTAGGTAGAGTTTTAAAATATGATGCAAATGGGGTCTGTGAGAAATGGGATGATTTTTGGCTCATGAAGGAAATGCTTAAATCATGACCTATGATTTGAATTTATTGTAAAATACATTTTATGTAGAAGAAGGTGATGGGTGATTTTAATGCCAACCAAATTCAGAGCAATGAATATGGATTTTAAATGCCATATGAAATATCTGGGCTATACCTAGGACCAGTTTGCTCCACAGTGCCAATATTGAGCTTTTGCAAGAAGCCACAAAGGGAAATGGATCAAAGGCAAAGCCGCCATTTGACCCTACATGGTTTGTCTCAATTCTCCCTGGAGGTAGGAGTATTGAGTCTTTGAAAACCAGTCATGAGATTCTGGAAACTTTAGAACTGGAAGTTAGTTTTCAAAAACGTCAAAGCAACAAGTTCCTGCTGAGAAATATGTGGGTCACAACTTAAAGCAAAGATTTTCTCCATTGATACCGCGTTTATTTTCTTTTCAGTGTAAGGCCAGTGAGTTCCTGTTTTAGATGTAGAAGTTTAGCCTTTCTTACTAGCTCGTAAATCCCCTCTTCAGTTTTATTAGAATAATAATATAAACAGATAGTCAAAACTGATCAAAAATCAATAGAACAATCAATAAAAGCATAAGCACCATGAGAATGAAATCTAAACCAATGATAACTGAGCCCCTGCTCATGTACCAAGCCCTTTGCTAAGCATGGTAATACATTATGTCATTTAATGCTCTAAACCTATGAAGTATTAATGCTATTGCCTCAATTTTAAATAAAAAACTAAAGTTCTAAAGATCCCATAGATTTAGAATTTCAGAAATATGGGAATAAAACAAGGGAAGATAAGGTGGGAACATTACAACCACATAAAAGCTAATTCCAGGTAAAGACTGTCTTAGAACAACCCTAATTTGCACTTACATACTACTGAATATTTGTGTATTTATTCTAAATATCAAGCACATGAAGTAAGTAAGAAACAGTGTCCATCCTGAAAACCTTAGAGATGTGGAAACAGCTGCCTTTGCCCTCACCTTGGAAGAGGGCATGCTTCACAAAGGTGACACCCTCTGAGCTGGGTCAGGAGTACAGAATGGAGCACCCCACGTCAACCTTAGAGGACAGGCTGGACAAAGCTGAGGGAAAAGTCTGGCATAGAGGGTTGTTGAGCTAAAGAGCCGGGGGTTTGTGCATTGCTGGAAAGCATAGTACAGCTGGAACAAAGGTGGTGTTGGTTTGGTGAAAGGGAGTGGTAAGTAAGATAAAGGAGATATCCAAGGGCAGAAAATGAAGCTGGAAAGTTAGGTTGGAGCCCAGATACTAAAAGAATCTGTTATGTTGTCTCATTCAGAAATCGTGCAGCACAGCAGACCACCAGTAGCAGTACATTCTTTACTTACATTCTTAAACTTGTCTAAGTCTCCAAGTCCTGCTTCCTTTTTCCTTCCAAAGGATACAACAACCTTGGTGTCTGTTGAATGCAGAAACTCACTGGTGTGGTATAAAACTAAAAGATTGATTTATCTAGTTAGCACATTGCAGAATGCACTGCTGGGCTTGAGTACCCAGGTTAGATTCTTACATCCCTTTCTTCCTGATCTCACTTGATGTCTGGAAGCATTATGCATGCATATTCCCACTAGGACCACGGCTAGTCTGTACTCCATCTGTATATATAAAAAAAATACCTGTGTGTCCTTTCCCCTCCATCTTCCCCCAGTCTAACTGCTGAGAAGTGTTAGGTACAAAAATGCCCCTTCGTCCATGTAGACCATTGCTTGCAGGGTATGGGACGACTGGATTCGAATTACCTCTTTCTCTGCTTAGCCTAACATCTGCATGCAGATCGCAAAGTGCTTATCAAACATACCATATAGCCTTGATCACCACTTTCCAGATAGACTGCACTATGTGATGGGTTACATTGGCTCAGCATAAAGCAAACTTTGACACTCAAAATAGTAAACAAATGTCAGATTATCCATCCACCAACAATAACATTACAGGGAAGATTTCTGTGATGGGTGGTGCATTTTAATAGAGGGCCTCTTAGATTCTTCCCAACTCAGAAAGTCTACCTTGGCTTTATCACTTGCCTTATCTGTGCTAGACAAGTTCCTGTTACCACTTGGCTAACAGCCTATGATGATGTGAAATTGGGCACAGGCAGCTCTAGGAGCAGAAGGAAAGGACAGACTTGCTAAGGATAATTAATCTCTTTGATGTCAGTGCTCATTTTCTACCTCAGTTTTTCGAGGTTAGTGAGTCAGTGTAAGAAAGAAGGATTTTGCCGATATAAATTATTTTATAGCCTCCTATGCTGACTACAAGTTGGCTGTCTTAAACTGCTATTGCATCTCCAAACACCACACAGGTAGAGGTAGAGAATTCAGAGGTTTGGACATGGTTCTGGCTTGTTGTTGACTGCTTTTGTGACCCTAAATAAGTTGCACTGCTTTTCTGAGTCTCACTGTACATCTGTCAAATGAAGACACTTGCGAATAATGCATTGAATTTCTTACTCTTAATTCTTACCACTTAGTGAGGACAAGCATGAGTTCCTCTCCCCATATGCCCAAGGGATCACCTTACAGAGGACTAGACCCCAAGACCATTGATAAATCCTCCTCCTTCCTTTAGGACAGAATGCCTGCTGGGAAAGGTGGCGCGCTGGAGCTCCACCCATTCAGTCGTTTTCCCGGTAAGTGAAGCATTCAGCAGCAAACACACACTCTTCCTGAAAAGGTTATTTACATGGTTACTGCTTTGCTTTGATTTAAAACAAAAGCTGAAACTAGAAAGCAGTTATATCCCTCTGGAGGTTTGACTAGAGATTCCTTCAAATCATTTGCTTCTGTATCTGTGATACACTAGCTTTCATGCATTATCTTGTGTAACAGCACAGCAAGAGGTTTCCCCACTTAGTGGACTTTACTACAGAGAGCTTTCTTCAGTAATGTGGCGACATGCTTAATACTGGCACCATCACATATGCATCACTTTTAGTACATTTTACATGTTCAGTATTCTGCTAAATATTGTACATTTCCCTCCAGTTAAGTGGAGAGATGTTTATTTTAGAGAAAAGTATAAATGTAGGTACACTATGTGAGGAGCATATTTATATTCATGGGGCAAATTTGTGTGGCTATGCATATTAATAACAGCATTATTCAAGTAGTTCTTCTAGTAATGAGGACATACACTACGTACAGGTCATTTAAAGTTTACTTGGGTAAAAAATATTTAGATAAACCAAAAGAATGATTCTAGTAAATGCAACATTGATGTGTACATTATTCTAGTATTTACCTTACTTTTTGAGCTTTGCAGCTTTCAACAGACAAAAATTATACTGCAAATTGCTGAGCAAGAGAAGTTGAACTAAAGATAGCTTTGATTGGCATGGTCAGGAATCAGCATTAGACTGTCCAACCTTGGGCTTTTGAAAGCAATGTAAGATGGGTAAGGGAAGTGCAGGAGGTCAAGTGTGGTGCTGATACTGGCTTCCTCTTTCCCAGAAGTAGAATGGGCAAGCACAGAGGCTGTGTTGGACTATAGGGGCATGAACTGCTCCAAGGCCTCATTCCTCAGTTTTGAATCAGATTCTTTTACGACTGTAATCTCATTTATTGTTTAAGGATAAATTTTCAGAACAATCCTATTGGTGGTCAATTATTGATGTCCAACTCCTTAAATACTGTCATTTTAGTCTAGTAAGTGAACTGAAGAGTAGCCTAGGCCAGAGGTTGCCAAACATTTTTTGCAAAGGGCCAGATAGTATACATTTAATATGGCTTCTTTATAAAAGTAATTGAAACAGGGTTTTGTTCTATCACCCTGGCTGGAGTGCAGTGGTTCATAGCTCACTGCAGCTTCCAACTCTTGGGTTTATGTGATCCTCCCAACCTCAGCCTCCCACCGTGCTGGGATTATAGGCCTGGGCCACTGCACCTGGCCCCTGACACAACTACTCAACACCACCAGTGGAGTGCAAAAAAAGCATAGACAATGCATAAAGAATGAGAATGGCTGTGTTCTAATGAAACTTTGTTTCCAAAAATAGGTAGCCTGAAAGCTGCAGTTTGCTGAACTCTGGTATAGATTCGTGTTTTACACATACGTTAGTGTGTATCAAAATTACTTAGAAGGCTGTATAAAGCATAGATATTGGTCCCATTCCCCAGAATATCTGATTCAGGAGGTCTGAGGTGAAGCCTGAGAACTTACATTGGAACAAGTTCCCAGGTGAAGTGGATGCACAGGACAATGGGTCACACTTTGAGCAGCACTGTATGAACACCTCCCTGATTTTAGAAATGAGGAAATTGAAACCTGTAGGCTAAGGGATGGGCTCACAGTCACCCAGAGAGTCAAAAGTAGACTCAGAATAAATTGGTCTAGATCAGATTCTTTGAAGTATGTTTCTAATTTTTGCTCTTAAATAACCCCTGGGTGACTAAATCCCATTTAAAGTTTTCTGATTTGGTTGTCAAATTTGCTGTGGAATGTGGAAGTACACTATCTAGGGGGCAATGGTGTGAAGCAGAGGTGAGAACAGTATGTATAAGGCCAAATCAGAAGACCTGGCTTTAAGACATAGGACCTTGGGCAAGTCACTGAGCTTTAATTTTCTCATTGGTAGAACTGGTAGAAAATACTTAGAAAAATAGGCTAATATCTGCCATAAATCCCCTCCCAGTGCTGTCTTTAGGTGGAATGAATATCTGTGGTGAAAAGACATTGTACTGCAGGAACTGAAAGTAAGTCCTTTAGGAAGAGTGGGAGAAAGGATATAATTGCCTAGGGATTGGGAAATTCACCAATACCAGCATTCAGTTACTGGATCTTGAGATCAAGGAGGGCAAAGAGGCTAACTGGATATTTTTGTTGTCATTGTTTCTCTTAACCTAGAGATCTTTAAATTCCCCTTAATGGAAAGAAGATTTGTCTTAGTTTCTAGATGAGGCTAAAGTCTGCAGATGGGGTTAGGCCAAGGATTGAGCTGTCACTCTCAGAAATTCCTGTTGGATTAGTTTACATGAAAGAAATATTTAGAGACATCAGTAGGTAATAATTTAAGAGAGTTTAAAAATATATGTACAACTTACAAAGGAACAAACACGTTGCAAGACCAGAACCAGTGCGTATGATGAATCACGTTTTTTATTGATGTTGTGAATTCAGTGCCTTCTAAAAACTAAACCTATTCAAGACAAGTTAAAATACTGGTTCCATTCAAGATTTTTTAAAATAAAAAGTTTATCATTTCTACTTGTACTTTAAATATAAAGCAAGTTGAACTAAGACAAAGTGGCACTAAAAATCTTATGCTGTGTCCATTCTTTTCACATATTTAATTCGAAATTACAAAATAGTAAGACCAAGATGTAAAGTAAAAGAAAGAAGTCTAATAAAGATCTTATTTTTCCCCCAAAGATAGCTCATTTGATGCTTTTTCAAAAATATATCGTTGCTCACAGAACAGAAAGGAAAATAAATGAATTTTAAAATGTATGTAATTAATAAACATAAAAACCTTTCAAACATCTTTTTGGTGTTCCTAGTTTGCAGGGTGCCCTAAACACAGGCTTACTCTGCCTCCTGTGAAACTCAGAACTAACTCAACACATCACAGTATGTCTCCAGAGCAGTAGTATTTCTCTTGTACTCTACATTAAAAAAGAGAATGAAGGCTCAGATTCAATAAATACTTGAAGCAAGAGAATGGGGGTCAAGCTTCCTGAAGCAGAAAGGGACAGTCAGGAGCTGTTAGTCACCCTGCACCTCTAAGTAAGGAAAACATGGAGAGCTTCTCTGAGGTTCTCTGGCTACACAGTGTGAAGCCCATGGTTCAGCATCACAGTGCTGTTTTTGCCAGGTAATTGATAAGATCGATAGCAATTTATCTTGTAAATATAGTAGACATGAAAGAAGAACAGATGTATTTCTGCTCAGTTATTAATTGTGAAGAGTCAGCAACAAATTTAAAGTGAACAAAGTTGATAGCACACATCTAATTCTTTATGGAAACAAACACAAAGATCAAAATCTGGCAGACTGATCTTTCTGCCCCTTTTCCCATTATTGGTTGTAGCAGTCGATTGGCCACAGAAGACTTCCTGGGATCTGATTCAGGGTGGAGTGGGCACACATGATTGCTGTCTCATCTTATCTCTTAACTTCCCTCTTCAGTCTCAAGACCAAACGCCACAAGTTCTGGTCATTTGCTGGGATGCTTGGAAACAGGGGTGACCCAGGAAAGTAGTGTCCCTGAGGCCTGCAGAGGTGATGGATCTGAAAGATAGAGACTAACATAAAAATATAAGTTATAAAAACAAAATAGAAAAGAATGAAAGAAAAGTCACTGAGTAAGCAGAAAGAAAAATGAGGAACACAGGTATTAAATTGTATTTCCCCAAAATTCATGTGTTCAAGCCTTAACCCCCAGTGCCTCAAAATGTGCCTGTTGTTGAAAATAGGGCCTTTAAAGAGGTGACTAAGATGAAATGAGGTCATATAGGTGGGCCCTAATCCAATACGACTGCTGTCCCTAAGAAGAGGAGGTTAGGACATGGAAACATGCAGAAAGAGAAAACCATTTGGAGATACAGTGAGAGTTAGCCATCGACAAGTCAAGGAAAGAGCTTCAGAAGAAACCAGTCCTGCTGACACTTTTGCTCTTGAACACCCATCCTCTAGAACTCTGAGAAAATAAATGTCCGTGTTTAAGCTAAACAGTCCATGGCATTTTGTAATGGGAGCCCTAGCGAACCAATATAGAATTAGAAAATAAATAACATAAAATACCAATAAAAAGTAGTGATAGAGAAAAGTAGCAGATGGAGGAACTCCACATGAAAATAAATGAATAATGGGATGCAAGTAGGAAAGAAAGGAAAAAAGTGGGGAGTTTAGAATCAAAGAATATGGTGGCCTTTCTCATTGAATTTCTGTGGGAAGGAGAAAACGAGGCGTAGAAGACTCATAGGCATGGAATGAAAGTAAGAGGAGACAACTGTTAGGTTTTATGTGTGTGTGACTGAGATAAAATTTGAATTGTCAGTTGAACTTCCTTACATTGAACTTTCACCTACTGAAGCACCGAGCCCAGAGAAAACTTTGCAGTTCTTTCCAGGAAATTCAGATTGTTTGAAAAAAATAAATATGTGAATGAAATAATCTCAATGGTTATAAGAAGCCATTTTAAATAAAGAATAACAGTGGATAAAATGCCAAGAGATTCTTATTTCTAGAAGACACAAGGTTGAGCAGGTAATTAATTCTGTTAATGATGATGTGACTCTGGTTCATTTTCTATTCATGTTGACACCTTCCAAAACAGAAGCATAGCTGACGGTTTGTTCAATAATATGTCACAAGAACTGCGGAACGATGTCTGAAACGTGAGGCTTGAAGTCAAGTGCCGAGAAGGGGGAAAAAATGTGCTCTTGATTTTTTGCAGATGTTCTCAGATCAAATTACGGTGTTGAAAAATTGTATAGTATGTTCAATGGAGCATCTGAGATGAAAAGACAGTTCAGTGGCTTTGTAATCTGGATAAAAAATGAGTTAAGGAGCTGTGCTCATGTAGGGTGTAATTCACAAGTTCAGAACTGTCAATGGTGAGAGTAATGGCAAGGAAGCAGAAGCATTTGGTTTTTTTAAGTAACTTTCACATAAATTTACATATAAAATCCTGGATAATAGATCTTCCTGATTCTTTATTTCTTATAACTACAGTGTTAGCACTGGGTCTTACACCTTCTCTAAATTTTTTGGATTAACCACTACATGTCTATACACATGGAATGATTAAAATATTTGATTGATAAGGGTATTGAGTTTCAGTTAGACAGGAGAAATAAGTTCTGGTGATCTGCTGCATGGCAAGGTGACTGTAGTTAATAGTAATGTATTGTATATTTTTAAATTGCTAAAAAGAATGGATTTTAAATGTTCCACCACAAAGAAATGGTAATTATATATGTACTGAAACATCACATTGTACTGCATACATATATACACATTTAAAAATTAAAATTTAAAAAGGAAAACATACATTTGGTGGGTAGAAGAAACTATCTTAAAGAATCATAGAATTTCAGAGTGTAAAGTAAAGTAAAAAGAACATTTAGTTTATGTTCTTTATTTTATATTACCATGAAATGGTGGCTCCAAGAATCTAAGTGATTTGAACAAGGTCACCCTGCTACAGACAATGGTAGACCAAGACTAGAGCACATCTTGCAGCTGTCAGGTTCCTGGATATTTGAAGTATTTGAAAGAAAGACATTAGATGTTACAACAAACAGTTTTGTTATAAATAGGAAAAGAAAGTGTACCTTTGGATAGAGTGTATCCCTGTTAGAAACTACATTTGAATATAAACCTTGGACATTATAGGATGTTCAAAAAGGGCTCCAGCCGGGCATGGTGGCTCACTCCTGTAATCCTAGCACTTTGGGAGGCCGCGGCGGGCATATCACAAGGTCAGGACATCGAGATCATCCTGGCCAACATGGTGAAACCCCATCTCTAATGAAAATACAAAAATTAGCTGGGCGTGGTGGTGTGTGCCTGTGATCCCAGCTACTCAGGAGATTGAGGCAGGAGAATCGCTTGAACCCGGGAGGTGAAGGTTGCAGTGAGCCGAGATCATGCCATTTCACTCCATCCTGGTGACAGAGTGAGACTTCATCTCAAAAAAAAAAAAGTGCTCCAAACCTATATTTGGAGGATATCATTCTTTCAGTCACCCAATAAATATTTATTGAGCACCGACGATGGGCCCTAGGCATTAGGAATGCAGTAGAGAGCAAAATAGTGTAATGCCTTCATGGAATTTACATTCCAGTGGTGAAAGATACCATAAAAACAAGAAAAAAAATTATGGAAATTTAGATGGAATAGTGCCACTGAGGAAATTAATTGAGAAATAAATAGAAAGTATAGTGGTAAGTTAAAATGAGCTGATCAGAGTAAGCCTTAAGCACAAAATGACATGTATGCAGCATCCTGAAATAGAAAAGGGAGTGAGCTATACAGATAATTGCAGGGGGAGCATTTCACATAGAAGAAACAGCTAGTTCTATGGAGTTGTTGAAGTCTTTCCAGATTCTCATCATTTCAGAGCCTCAAAAATTAAGATTGATAGTATTTATCAAATTAAGGGGGTAATCAGTGAATAACACATGTCCTTTTTACTGAGTAAGGTGAAATAAACTAAGAAGCTAAATATGTCTTACTATGCTTTTACGTACAAACTAGCTTGGGAATGTGGATAAATGTAGTGAACTGGTTGTTTGAAGATGGCAAAGGGGAACCTTTGTTGAATTCAGTCAGTAGCTAGTTGTTTTCTTTCATTCATTTTTATCTGTGGACACAATATGCACAATATGATTGCTTGGGCTAAAGAATATAAATTGGGATACTACTTTATGACAAAAATGTGATGGATTTATTCAGTGTGTCAGAACCAGAAGCATAACCCTTGTGAGGAAACAAACAACTGAGCATTTCTGGGTCATGGGAGACTATGCATTGTACCCACTGAAGATGATAGTTCTAGGCATGTTTAATATAAATGCATATCCTGCCATCAAGGAGAATGCCAGCAGGGTGTGCAATCACAGTTTTCCTTAAAAAGAGAGCCTCAAAATTGATTTTTTCCAAACATTCCATTTTTCTGCTATGTCATTCTTTATGAAAACTTGATATATAAAAACTGAAAATCCAGTGCAGATACACTTTAAATAAAACAAAAATCTCTGTTTTATATACATACACACATGCTTCTTGGTTCCCATATATTAAAATACACAAAGTATGATTCATTTGGTACTTATCTAATGTACGTACTATTAATACTTACTAAATACTCAATTGTTTAATACTCAGTGTATTCAGTAATAAAGCACATCTCCACTATTGCGATGACCCACATACATTTATTAAGGCTATCAGGTGCCTCATATGAAATGGAAGCAGGTTAGAGATTTCACTACCTAAGTTCAGAGAGGCAGTAGAGTAAGAACATAAGAGGTAAATAACTGATTGCCTCAGAAATGTTTTGGAGCTGTCTGGAGTATGAGAGAGCAGAGATTTGACCACATACTCTATGTGCTGAAATGTTAGGAAGTAGGACCCACAATAAGACCTATCCCCCAAAATACTTTTCCTTCAGATATCTATGCAGGGATTTCGCTTTGTAAGCGTTTTCTCCATTTATTTAAGAAAGCACTTCATTGTAAATCCAGAGGTGTTTTGTGTAGAGTCAGTATGAGGTAGCAACCTCTGGCATCAGAAATAGAGATTCAAATCTCAATCTTCATCTCATAGTTAGTTGTTTTATGACTTTGATCTCTCTTTCTCTTTGTCCCCTTCTGTTTCTACTTAAGATTATTGTAAATTTAAATGGCAGAGCACAGGTCAAGTGCTTAGAATAATGTCTGGCATAATGTAAAGGCAAAAATATATTACATGTCATTATGTTTCAGTGGCTCCTGGAATAAAAAAGAATAGAAAATTATAAATACATCACCACACCAAACTCTAACTTGTTGCTTAAAATCCAGTCTGTTACAATGTAAAGCACAGGTTTTGCAGTTATACATGAATTCTAATCCCAGTTCCACCTTTTACTAGAACCTATGTTCTTTAACTTCTTTGAACTTCAGTTTCCTCATCTAGAAATACTAATGATCAGTAAGGAAAGAAATTTCTTACATCTGCCTTATGGATGTTTAATGTCATATGAGAATTTTATTGTATATAGTTATGATACCAAGAGTCAAATCATATCTGCTATAATATATAAAAATCTAGAAAGCATATTTTTTGAAAGTGTGACATTTTGAAAGCATGGGATTTATTAGCAGCAAAGATCCTGGAAATCACCTACTTTAATCTTCTTGATTTCATAAGCAAGTAAACTAAAACCATGAAAAGGTACATGTATTTCAGGAATTTGCATGGTTAATTAGTGGCAGATCTGAGGCCACAGATTTCTGACTAGCAAACCAGAGCTGTAGAGATTTCTTTTGTAGCTATTGTATATATTTAGCTCCTAAATGAGGCTTCTAATGCAGCGAAGTTTTATTACAATTGCCTACCACTTAATCTAAATACTGATCATCTTTGTACTTTCAATTGCAAATATTTTCACACTTTGTTTATTCACATCTAGTGAACATAAATTTCAGAATATTAGACTTACTTTATGACAAATATTTTCATTTTTAGGCAAATGCATTAGTGATACTAATGCAAGTGTCCACTGTTTGGCTGGGGTGGGAGTTCCATGAGGATACAAGAAAGGGTGTGATAGGTCAAGAGAGCATTTGGAAAAGAAATACTGCTGCCCAACATCCATTTCCCTTTGGCAGGAAAATAGAGGATCGATGTTTTATTTATTGCATGGCAAATATCACAGGGTTTTTTAAAAGAATAATTATTCTTCTATTTCCAGAGCCAAGATGAAAGAGTGGGTAACAAATTGCACCCTGAGGTATTTGCATTGAATACATAGATCCTGGCACTGAAATAAGCAGTGAAATGTAGTAATATATTCATTTCATCAACTGGCTATATAGTTTTCACAGCACCTGCATATTTATTTAAATAACATATCTGTATCTGAGACCAATAACTGTTCAGTTCAATTAATTCAGTAAAAGGTAAAAAAAACAAAAAGTAGGGGGGGCATCATTAGTTATCTTGGTAGTTTATACCACTCCTCCTCCCAGTGATAATGGTGTAGTTTTTAAAACTCCTCTGGTGGACAGTGGTATACTTAATTAAAATAATTTTTAAATGACAATCAAAATCTTGGTGTGAATGTTAGTTACCTTAAATTCTCCATGACTTGTGAATCTCTGTATCTTTGAGGGTGTTGAAGAACTGTGCATTTGAACCAGTGGATTTTTTAAAGCAGAGTGAATAATCAAAGTACTAGCATACTGTCCCTAGTACTTTCCATATAACAATGCAAAGATGAGTCAGGCATACCACAATCACATTATCTAAGAAATGTGTACTTATTATACATCTACTTAACAAAAATGTATTACGTGCTCACTATATGTCAAGCACTGTATAATGTATTTTATTAAATGATAGGTATGTATACAAATGTATTTTCACTGAGAGAGGGAGATGAAGAAAGCAGAAGGAAAGGAGTATGGAGACATTATTCAACTATTCAATTATTACAAAGTAGGAAATGATGTAGCCTGCAAATTGGTTTTCTTCTGTCCTACTTGAATATAGAAAAGAAAATTGGATGCAATTCTGAAAGGAGTTATTCCCAGAGTTCATATTCTATATGTTTATTTTGTTCCTGATTCTCGTAAGGAAAATTTATCAAGCTATACAATCTTTGTTTGTAGAACACACCTTAGAAGCCCCATTTGTGGAGCCCTTACAGAGAAAAATGGGCAGGGTGATGGTGCATTATTGTAAATAACTTAGGCTGAAACTCTGTGCAGCTCTTTGTTCTGTAAAGAACCTTGTCTATTTTGAGGGCTTAATAAATGCTGAATCATAAGTAACATTCTTAGATAGCCTCTGGGGATGGAATCACAATCCTCATGAGATTTTTACTAACTCTAATTTTCATGATTTGCTGCTGTATAGGTAATAGTCATGAATTCAACAAGATCTATAAATGCAAAGCATTTTGTAGTCTCAATATGTCAAAGGTAAGAATTCATCGAAAGTAGCACTATAATGAAGAGTACCTCAAAAATGTGGATCCAAGGACGATCTATAGAATTTCATATACAATGAGCATCATATGAAGTGCTAACCCAGGTTAATTTTAAGGTGAGATTGATTGGGAAATAAGATGAAATAGAAATGAGAAAAAGACCATTATCCTCAAAAATGAAAGCTGCTGGAGGATTTATGGTAACACAAAAGCAGAAAGGACCAGAACCAGTGCATTAGGTAAAAGTTCAGTGTGTATCACATTGGTCATTTTGACACTAACATATTTCTGAAATAATCCTGCGTTAGACAATACGTGAAAGAGAATAGTGTGTATATATGGTGGTGAGATGTGGTAGGGGTGTAGTGGTGGGGGTGTTCAGAAATATTGAAGTAGAGGTGAGGTTAATGCATCTTGTGAATTAATGTGGTCATGGTGTAACTAATGCAAAAAGAGAATAGGTCATAAATTGCTTAAAGGGAATCAGAGGGCAGTAGGGGGCCCGAGCAGACTCTCTGAAAAATAGTTTTAGAGCATCTGCTGTGCAATATGGTTTGAACCTTTTGAAGCCCCATTGTATAACTCACTTGTCACTTGATTTGAGGAAGAGATGACAGATCTGCCAGAAACATTCAGAAAGCTTTTTTTTTCAAGGAAGGGTACAAGCCAGCTGTTCTTGTTGTATTGACATTTTAATAAATGCATTGATCTTAGCATTCTGCATTTACCTCAGATTTTAGTATTTCATGTAAAATATGGTGGGGAAAAATCACTGCCCTAGCATCTAAGAAAAGGTGCTGTAGAGACAAGGTGAAGCCTGGCAGATGGATCTACTTAGATAGCACAAAGCCATTCTGCAGATTAGGAAACACCTTGGTTTATTTCTTATGATATGCCTCATTATCTTTTCTGTGAGTTGCCCTTCACCTTATGAAATGAATTTGGGAATTTGACCTTTTCAAACTGTGTGTAAGAATAAGATTGCCAAGGCACCACTTGTGAGAAAATCCAGCATTTAGAGAAGCAGAGGTTGTAATCCAGCTCCCGTCCCTCAAACACACAGCTATCCCTCCTGTCTTCCCCCACATTTATTCCTCCTCAAATTCACAAACACACATGTGCATACATGCATGCACACACACACACACACACACACACATATACTCACCACACCACTCACACACACAGTCTATCATCTCTATGAGTCATTTATTTTTAAAGTCACCTAAGGATCCCTGAGTTATTGCCTGAGCACTCATCACCAACTCTTCTAGTCTATCCACTTTCCAGTAAGTTGGGTAGATTTTCTAAAGGTTAAATCTGATGACATTACTAATACGCTTAAAAAACTTGGTGGTTACTCATTGCCATTAGCCACCATAGCATGGTGGTCAATGTCTGAGTTTTACCAGCCTTTTCAGCCTCATCATCCTCCACTATCCCCCGTGAGTGCTGTGATCTTGTTTCGCGGATCTGCTTGCTCTTCCTGGACATGCCATGTTTTTCTTTAGCGATTCTTGTCCTGTGATGACTGCTCTCTCTATCCAAAATTCCCTGAAGTTCTCCTACCTTTATTCTCCATCAGATCACATCCTACTCATTTGTTCTTTGTGACTTGGTTCAATTGTCACCTCTTCTAGAATATCTCCCTGAAAAGTAGAGTTAGTAGTTCCCTTCTTATGCAATTACAGTATTTCCTTCATCCTAGCTGTTGTACTTACCAATTCAGTACAGCGATTTTGTGCTATTATTGTTGGTTTCTTTCCTCAGTGTTGTGGACTCATTAAATCAAGAAACAGAGTTAACTCATTTCTGAATCACCCAGCACAGTCCTTACTTAGAAGAGGTATTTGTTGGGTATTTATTGAGTACTGTCCCTTCAAAGATTTAGGGTTTATATTTGAGATTCTCTGTTACTTTTAAGGTTTTTGTTTTCTACCATGTAGTATCCCATATCAATCTGAGATATCCCATTAAAAAATGTAGCCTGGTTTTACATCTATGTGGTCAATTCCAGAAACACTTATATCCTGCATATTTGGTCTTCAGTAATATGACTCATGCTTGAAGTGATGTGAAATAATCCCTTCAATGTTGGAAGCAAATTCCTCAATGTTTGCTTGTTTTTATTTCTTTCTTTTTATACATCTAAAATGCCAACTCTCTTGAGTCTTTAAGGCATTTTCTCCTATATTTTTTAGAGGGCATTCATTTGTTCATTCATTGGGGATTCTTCACTGAATGCTAAACACACTGCTAAACGCTAGAGATAGAACAGGTCTATCTTTTTTAAGCCTGGAGTCTAGATGGGAGTTAGAAACATAACCAGACAATGACAATGCAGTCAGTGTTCATATTAAAAAAAAAAAAGCAAGAGCAGCAATGGGAGCACATAGGTAGTAAATTTACCAAGGCTTCAGGGATTAGCAGATGTTTTCTGCAGGAAGTAATGTATGCATTGCAATTTGAAGACAAAGTCATGGTTATTCAGGTAAATAACTGGGAAGAGACTGAAGATCATTCCAGCTAACAGCAATAACAACACATGGAAAGGCTATAGAACAACAAAAATGTATGGGCTCCAATTTTGACAGAACACACAAAGGTGAGGCTTTAGCGTGCTGCTGGAGTAACATTATGCATTGTCTTGTCAAGTCATGTTAAAGTAGTTTATAATTCGAATTTCCAAAGAAAAAACTAAAGAGTATTAAAGTGTAGACATAACTAACCTTGTATTTTAGAAAGATCAGTTTGCCTAAATTATGGAGAATAAGCTGAAGAAGTTACTATTGCATACTGGGAGACCAACCAGGGGTAATGGCTGCTATTCAGATGATAGATGAGGATGGGCTAAACTAAGAAGTGGAAGAGTAGAGGGGAGGCAGAAAGATATGAGAAATATTTAGAAGTCAAAATGGCTCTCTTGTGGTTGATTAGACATGAAGATGGTGAAGAGGGCTGGAAAATGGTTGGGGATTCTGGAGTCAAGGAAGATGCCCAGGTTTCTAGCTTGGGCAGCTATGCAGATGGCTATAGTGATAACTCTACTAACTAAAAGTATAGGACCAGGTTATAGGAAAGATGGTGAAATAAGATCTGGACATTTTGAAATGAGATGTGTATGAAAAATACAAATGAGGATTTGTGGGTCTACAGCTCAAGGTTTGAAAAAACATTTAGTAGTCATTAGCACTTGGATATAATTGAAATCATGAGTGAATGAGTTCACCAAAAATGACAGAACTCTGAAAAGACAAGAGAACCTAGGACAAAACTGATGAGATGGGAAAAGAAAGACGAATGCTCAAAAAGACCCACGAGAAGCAGAGTCACAACCAGAAGCCTTTGAGGTCATGGAATCTATTGGATTCGCATTGTTTAAAAAAATGGCCATCAGTGTAAAATACTGCTGAGCTACCAAGTGAGAAAAGGACTAAGAAATGCTCATTTCCTTTAGTCATAGGAAGACTTTGGTTTTAGTGGGTGATGAGGATGCAGGTCAGATAAGAGTGAGTTAAATTGTTCATGTGCAGTAAGGAAGTGAAAATAGTAATATTTTTGAGAAGTTGTGAAGAAATAGGCCATTGTTAGTTTTTCTGGCTCTGAGACCCTTCCCAGTTCTGACCACTCTTTTTCTTTCCCCCTAAACATCCTTTGCATTTTAATAGTTATTTAAAGGTCACTGATTTTCAAAAACCACAGGGGCATTCAGTCTAGGGAGGAATTGGAGATTTCCACACAAGGCCCCAAAGGCATCATTTCAGATGTGTTCAAATGTCTTTTTAGTAATACAACTGTTCTTTTTTTGAATCTTATAAATAATTCTACAATATTAAAAATAGATTAACTTCTAGATGCTCTGATTTAAATAAGTATGGAAGGCTTGGAGCCCCAAACTTGGCCCTCTACTTGATTTTCTAAAGTAGCCCTTAACAGGCATTTCTAAAAAGCCCCGTGGATCCAGGGAAATCAGGTTTAAAGTTACTCTCTCATTCACAGGTTATTTGGACAGTAAGACACTGACTGTCAACCTCCTGATTCTGAGGTTTTTCCTCCAAGGGCTTCTCCTGGACATTACTGAGAAATGCCACTTGTCAGCAAATGTCCTGGGCTAGAACAAAATAACAGGTTTTTAAGATAACAGAGATCCTTATGAAGGTCAAATTCAGCCAAGCACCATTTAAATGTCACCCTGGTCTCCAGAATATCATCGTGGCAGGAAATTCCATTTTATACCAGATTTCTCTGCTCTGTTCTATTCTGGCCATCACTCTATGGAACTTTGGAATGCCAGGGCAGGAAATGGGAGAAGGATGCAGGTGAGGGAGCTACAGCTCTCTGCAGACTGAACAGTGTACTGCCTCCCTGCTTCCCCAAGGATGCTGGAACACACCAGCAGACGAAGTCTGAGTAGTGTCCCTGTTTTGACAAAGTATAAATTATGTGGGATCTTATAGAAATGACAGCAGCATAAATAATGGAAAATGACAGATATTTATTTTGTGCAGCACAGAGTGCATAAAAGAGCTGCCCAAAGTGAATGGAGCCAGGTATTCAGGACTTCTTTCTGTTTGTAACTACTGCCTGGCAGTGGAGAAAATCAATCTGCTGAGTGAATGAATGCAGGTGTGAAGAAACAGAGAGGGAGAGGAACCACCTTGTACTGGAATAATAGCATGTGCAATGTCCTTAAATAGTTTATACTCTTCCTGGGAAGCACAGAAAAGCCCAGAAGGATAATGAGGAGAAAATAAATCATATTCCCTCTCAGTAACTTTTCAATATAGGTATTGTTATCCTCAACTCATAAATGAAAAAACTGAGGTTCTAAGAAGTTGAGTGACATATTCCAGGTCAAAGAGCTGGTAAGAGGAGAAACTAGCATTTTCCTCATATCATTTTTAAAATGTTCTAATTACAACAGTAATTTTAGAAATCAGCATTCACAAGAGTGTGACTAAGGGAACACAGGGCTTCACTTTCTTAAGCCATATAAATAATACTATTCACGGTCTCCTGTTTGTTTATTGAAATGGGTCAGTTTATGATATAGTTTGTCTGTTTGTCCCCACTCAGATTTCACCTAGAATTGTAATAATCCCTCCAGGTTGTGGGAAGGACCCGGTGGGAGGTAACTGAATCATGGTGGGGGGTGGGGGGTGTTGATTTTCCTGTGCTGTTCTTGTGATAGTGAATAAGTCTCAGGAAATCTGACGACTTTATAAAGGGCAGTTCCCCTGCACATTCTCTCTTGCTTGCCACCATGTTAAGATGTTTCTTTGCTCTTCTTTCATCTTCCACCAATTGTGAGGCTTCCCCAGCCATGTAGATCTCTAAGTCCCCTAAACCTCTTTCTTTTACAAATTACCTAGTCTCGGGTATGTTTTTATTAGTAGCATGAGAGCAGACTAATACAGCTTATGGGTGGCATTTTTATAACATCTCAGCTAGTGAGCCTAAAGACCAGAGCAATGATCATGATGTAAAATCCGAGGTGCTGACAAGAAGGGTGTCAGAACATCTCATTCCAAGCTCACAAGTCCACTTCCACTGCCTGTGTTGCCACCACTGGAGCTTTTGAAAAGTTCTTGACTTTTCAGCTTTTGTCTTTGTTAAAAATGCAAAGGTCCTTGGTCAATTCAGCTCATTAATCTTTTCTTTAAACTTTAGTTATTCACAATCTTATTTTTCTTTTTGTGTGTGTGTTCATTGACACATAATAGCTGTATAGTTGTTGTGAGGTACATGTGATATTTTGTAACACAAGTACACATTGCATACAATGTGTAATAATCAAATTAGCTTTTCTGAAATATACTATAAATTGTTGTTAACTAATGTCATTTCACTGTGCTTTCAAACACTAGAAATGATTTCTTCTGTCTAATTGTATGTTTGTACGCATTAACAAACCTCTCTTCACCTTTCCTTACCTCCACCCTTCCCAGCCTCTGGTAACTATCATTCTACTCTTCATTACCACAAGTTCAACTTCTTTAGCTTTCACATATGAGTGAGAACATGTGGTATTTGTCTTTCTGTGTCTGGGTTATTATACTTAACATAACGTAAGTTCCACCCATGTTACTACAAATGACATGATTTCATTCTTTTTTATGGCCAAATAATATTTTATCGGGTATATATGCTATATCCTCTTTATATATTCACTCATTAATGGACATTTAGGTTGCTTCCATATCTTGGCTATTGCATATTGTGATACCAAAAACATGGGATGCATGTGTCTTTTTGGCATACTGATTTCCTTTCCTTTGGGACTATGCCCAGTAGTGGAATTGCTGGATCATATGGTAGTTCTATTTTTAGTTTTATGAGGACTTTCCATACTGTTTTCCATAGCAGCTGTGCTAATTTACATTTTCCACCAACAGTGTTCTAATATTCCCTTTTCCCCACATCTGCAGTATGTGCTTTTCTTTTTTTTTTTTCTTGATAATGGCCACTTTAACTGGCTTGAGCTGATATTTCATTGTGGTTTTGGTTTGTATTTCCCTGATTATTAGTGACATTGAATAATCATTTTTATGAAATGTCTATTTAGAGCCTTTGCCCATTTTTTTAGATGAGGGACTCACTGTGCTGCCCAGAGTGGTCTCAAACTCCTGGGCTCAAATGATCTTTCTGCTTTAGCTTCTCAAGTAGCTGGTCCCCATTTTTAAATCAAATTATTTGTTTTGTTTTTGCTTTTGAGTAGTTTGTATTTCTTATATATTTTAATAATGTATTTCATACATAATATCAGTTCCTTGTCAGATTAATAGCTTGCAAATATTTTCTTCCATCTGTAGGTTGTCTCCTCACTTTGTTGAATGTCTTCCTTGCTGGGCTTTTTAACTTGATGTAATTCCATTTGTCTATTTTTGCTCTTGTCATCTGTGCTTTTGATGTCTTGCCCAAAAAATCTTCGCCTAGACTGATGCACTGAAGCGTTTCCCCAATGTTTTCTTCTAGTAGCTTACATGTACATCTTTAATCCATTTTGATTTGATGTTTATATATGGTGAGAGGGTCTAGTTTCATTCTTCTGCATATGAATATTCAGTTTTCCCCACATCATTTTTTAAAGAGACTGTCCTTTTTCCAAAGTATGTTCTTGGTGCCTTTGTCAAAAATGAGTTGATTGTAAGTGTATGGGTTTATTTCTCTATTTCATTCTCTGTTCTGTTCCATTGGTCTAGGTCTTTGTTTTTATGCAAGTATCATACTGTTTTGGTTACTATGGCCTTGTAGGATATTTTGAAGTCTAGTAATGTTGTGTCTACAGCTTTATTCTTTTTGTCCAAGATTGTTTTGGCTATTCAGGGTCTTTAGTGGTTCCATACAAATGTTAAGATTGTTTTATCTATTTCTGTAAATAATGTCATTGGTATTTTGATATGAATTACATTTAATCTGTGGATTTCTTTGGGTAGTATGGTCATTTTAATAATATTAATTATTTTAATTCACGAGGACATAGCTGCAGTCTTTTATTAAGTATTGCAGTGGTATTACCCAAGGCCAAGGCTAAACCTTAATTTCTTGTAGTGATGTTAGATGGGGTTGGGGGTGTAGGGAGCTGGAAGGGAACTCCCTTACCATTAATTTTCAAAGAACTAAAATTCACATGTGAATAATTAAATAAAATACCTGGCCCTACTACCATGGCATATTTGACATGGCCCCTCCTCCTTTTTCACATTTTTTTTTCAATGTGCTCCTTTTTGGCTATTTCTCTGAAAAAGCACTCTTAATTACCATCTTAACTGGATTTTAAAAGAATAAAAATGTTGGAAATTGGCTTCACATGAACTAAATGTCCTAGGAAAACTCCTATTTCCTAGTTACCTCACAAGGGAGGATTTATGTGACTGCCTCAGCTGCCCTAACCACTGTCCATGCTTCTGATATACTTTGCTTGGATGTAATGGATGCTAATGAAAACACCAGGTGTTTTCTACTCTTACGTAGAAGAGTAGGGGAAATTACTCTTATGTCCCCTCACCTGAGACCCACTGTTATAATCTGGGTTGCAATGTCATGCTTGCAATATCATTATATTTAGAATGTTACTTGAACTGAGATTGGAAACGCTATCCAGTCAAGGAGACTTCTCTTTCTTTTAAATCAAAGGATTCTTAACCAGTGGTTTGGCAATGTTTAGCAACAGTTTTGGTTATCAAAACTGGGGGTGTAATAGGGAGGCAGGACATCATGTAGTTTGCAGAGGCCAGAATACTACTAATTGTATTAAAATGCACAAGACAGACCCCCGAAACAAAGAATTATCTGGTCCAAAATGTCAATAGTGGCAAGGTTGGAAAATTTTGCTTTATGTAAGTCCCCAGAGAATGGAACAGCATCACTGCTGTTCTTCTGCCATGATGAGTCAGGAAACCTTCTAAAAAAAGGAGTGTTGTGGTTAAGAGTTTGAGCATTGAGTCATGAATGTGAGACAGGCATGGATTTTACTCTCAGAGCTGCCATTTATAAGCTCAGTGATCTTAGATAAATTACTTCTCTACAACCCAGTTCTCTTATTTATAAAATTAACAATAGTATTACTTTATTGACTTGCTGTGAAGAATCATCAAATGCATACAAAATGCTTGGCACACACCCTAGAAAATGGGAGCATATGTTGGTTATGATGATTGTTACTCTCCAGTGAGAGCTTTATCAACTTTCAGTTCAATACACTCAAACCAGACCGAAATAAGCCTTGATACAAACCAGACTCAGATCCATAAACTAAAGAACATCCCTCAATGGTGAGCTATGTTTTAGCTCACCATTGCTTTCAAGAACTTTTTCCAATGCAAATGGAAAAATGAGGGATGAGAGTGTCGTGACCAATGTGGCCCATCACTAACATTCATGCCTTCTTTTATCACACCTTGCTGGTGTGAAGCAGAGGGAAAGTAAAAATAAGTGGAATGGGTGCAGAAGTAAAACAAAGATGCCCAAGACTTGATTTCTGATAAAAATACTCAAGGGGTTGCTTTAGAGTGGGGGAACCAAGCCATGGACAGAGAAGCCTGAGACACAGATGAAGATGATGAAGAGCCAGGGGGATGTGGCAGCGTCCAGAGAGCAGTATAGGAGTTCCAAGGGAAGATACCTCCTTTGGGCAAGGACAGTTTTGAGAAAATGGTGATATTTGGGCTGCATCTATTAGGTTGGTGCAAAAATCATTGTGGGTTTTTTTTTTTTTTTTTTTTGCCATTACTTTCAAAGGCAATGACTTTTGCACTAACCTAATAAAAATTATTTTGGTAAGTGAGGATTTGGAGAAGTCTGTCCAGACAGAAGGGATGATCTGACCAACTGATTACACAGAGGGAATAAATCATTAGTCATATGGAGAATATGACTGAGTTTAAGCTAGCAGGTGAGCCACTTATGTGGTGAAATAAGGCTGCAAATATAGGTGGGGAGGGGGTTGTACAGACCCAGGGATGTTACACAGTCCCTGCTCTTATAGGTCTCACAGGCCTACACTCAGACAATCATCATGCAAGAGATTAAGTGCCCTCATAAAGGCAGGCACAGTGTACTGTGAGCGGATGGAGAGGGAAGGGTCTGCCTCACCTAGCAGAGCCAGGGACAGCATCATAATCGAGGTGACTGTTTAAAGTGAAACCTCAAAGATGGGTATAGAATTTTCCAAGAAAAAGAAGGAAACTCGATGGTCACGCTTAGAAGATAGTCTAAGCAGAAGAAACAGAAATTCCTAATCTAAGCAGAGCAAGGAGAGTCATTTGATATTGTTGAGCCAGGTGTGGGTGTGGGAATGAGGCAGAGGATGAGACTACAAGGGTGGACTGGAGCAAGATCACAAAGCTGCTGTGTGCCCCATTCAAGAATGTGAGCATTTCTCTGCAGTGATGGGGAGCCATAAAGCAGGCTTAGGATGGGGAGCAATAGGAAAGATTTGTTTTTCAGTGACGTTGCTCTGATGGCAATAGGAAGAATGGTTTGAAGAGGTAAAGGCTATGTGAAAAGAAGCTAGCTTGGCAGATTTCATTTGTCACAGCCCAGGGGAGAGGAGAGGCTGAACCTAGCAGCGCTAGTAGGGAGGTGGCAGATGGAACTGAGTTTTCAGGAAGTAGAATTTTCCTAACTTGGTGATTGATAGAAATGAAGGCAGTGGGAGGTGGGGGTGGAGAGCACAGGACTGGAGATGACTCAGACACGCACTACGATCATTATTATCACAGGCGTTTGCATCAAACTGTCTGGGTTTGAATACGGGCTGTATCGCTCACTAGTTCAGTCAAATTACTAAACATCGGCTTTTCTATTTTTAAATTGGGAGTAATAAAAACAGGACCAACTTTATATGATTGTTGTAGGATATAATCCAAGAAAAGCAGTACAGTCCTTGGCACATGGTACACATTCCATAAATATTACTGTGTTAGTTCCTCCTCTTCCTCCTCCTTCTTATTAATTTTTAAATCATCATCATCATTATCAAAATCATCATTATCATCATTGTTCCTAAATGATTCTGGCTCGATTATAGGATGGTGAAGTTATTGACTAAGTAAATAAGTGCAAATGGCAGCACCAGAGAGAATCATCATCGAACTTTTCCAACATAATCTACCATCAAGGTCTAGGCTGTAGTTCAGTCACTGTCTAGTTTCATGCTTAGTCATACATAAGTAGGAATAAAAAAGGCAGAGTAAACTTACTTTATATGCACTTTTAACTTTAATGAATTAAATTGAACACTTATGGCAGAGGAAGATAGAAAGTCAACAGAAAAAAAGGAGAAAATGGAAGAGAGGGGAAAAAAGAGGAAAATTTAAATAGTAGAGTTAAAATCACTCATCCAATAAGCATTTGTCTTGTGGCTAGGGACAGGAAATTAGTGTCCACATGGAGTTTGTCGACATGGCATTCAGTGTCTAGAGGTATACATATCTTAGATAACATATTCCCAACCATAAACTGACCCTTTTATCTGTGCCCAAATAAAAACAGGGCTGTGTCATTCAGTGTGGTGTATTGGACCGGTGAAATGGTATAGTTTACAACATGCCATTTTCCTAAGAGATTTTATAGGTGATTTTCAACGTATATTATTTTTGTTTGATGAGTTGACATTAGAAACCAACCCCTAAATAAAATGTTATTCTATTCTGTATTCAGTTTTGTTTTGCCTTAGAATATATCTTATCCTGAGTGTTCTGCTTAAAGAATTCTCCCACAGAGTGATGCTTAATGCATTGCTGTCTAAAAGTACTCATGTTCAATTAATATTTGATGACATGAATGAAATCTGCAGCAAAGTGATCAGGCATATTTTCATTCTGAAATGTAAAACTCCAAAGATACTTTCTTAGCAAAAGTAGCTTGAGAATTTGTTTTAGTTGGAAGAGTTGGGAATGAGGGAGGTTGCATTAACCAAAGTGTCTGCATTAATGAAGCTATGGTGTCTGGGCTTTCATATTTTGAACCTCAGATGAGAGAGATAAATGGCCAGTCATTCATTGTAAGTAAAATCAATTATATTTCTTTTTATGTTTATACTTTAGATGAAAGAGCTATTGGTGATCACTATGTCCCAAATACCCCTGTTAAAATGAATATTTCTTTTCTCTCAGTGATCTTCCCTAGAGTCAGGTAAGCCTGGATTCAAATTCTGGCCCCATTTATTCCTAGCTGTAGGACCTCAGATAGTTACTGTGACAACTCAAAAAGTTAAATAATGTAATACATGAAAATACCATATCTGATAAATGCAAAGCTTTCCACAAGCACTAGTTGCTGCTTCAGCGATGTTTATTGGTATTACTATTACAGGCTGCCCCATGGACTGCCCCACTGAAGCCTCTCAACCTGACCAAAAGGTCAGTTTTAGATGGAAGGTCTCTGACCACAAGATCAAGAGGCTTTGATAAGGTGGTCCATGGGGCAGCCTATGCTATGGATAGCTGAAGGTATGCCCAACCATGATCGTTCTGCTCAATTAACTTTAGAGAAATAAAATCTTCCCCAAATATATGTCATCATTTCCCCAATAAACTTGAAGTTAACCTCTTGGGTTCTTTCTACCACCTCATGATCAAGGAGAGAGTTTTCAATCACCTGGTCAATCTCAAGTGCTGGCTGACTGATTACATTATTCAAACTGAAACATGCGGTTTGGCCTTAGAGCTGTCTGATTTGTTTATGCCCATTGATCAAATGTACTGCATAAGCACCAAATTCTCTACTTCATCCCATGTTTTGTAGATGTGGCCTGACTCAGTAGGATTTTGATCAACATCAAGATAAAATCATACACTATATAAGCACATGCACGTCATGTAAGGTGCACATGGCAGAAATGAGATGGCTGCCTCTTTGCAAAGGCTCCTGAAAATCCTCAGACTGCATTGCCATCTGTTGTATCCAAAACAGATGAATAGAGTCAATTTTCTTTACTTTTTAAAATAAGAATAAAAGCAAATGGCTCAAAGACACTTCAGATGTTCTTTAGGTTAAGAGTGTGCATTGATTACCTGAAGAGCAAACACCATTTATTCTTTGTCAATCATTCTTTCCTACCAAGTTTAGTTGGGCTGTATTAATTCTAAACCAAATGATTAATTAAACTGACTGCTTGAATTCTCCCTTCTTCCCTTCAGCCTTGGTGGTAATTAATCATGGCTATTTCTGGCTTTTAATAGCATTAAAGTTGTGCTTTAGTATATTATTTTGGTTGCCTCTTCGAAACTCAATCATGTCAGCAGCATACAATAATGCAGAGGATAGGTTCAGAAACGTAAATTAACCTTGATTCACCCTTTCCCTGAAAGCGAACTCCTGGAGTCTTTCAGAAGAATGCTTCCCGTCACTGAATGTGATGGTATCCACTAAGACCCAGGTGTCTGGAGCTTTTTACAGTGCTTTCAATAGGAGACCAGATTCTTTGGGCCATAAGAAGCGTGTCCTTGAACAATAGTGAACAATTTCTCTATTTAAAGAGGATTTAAGGGCTTCAGCTCAAGGGGCAAGAACATTGACTAGGAAATATCACAAGGATCTTAAATCACTAATTTATGTTGAAAAGTATCACACATTTTAAGCCCTCTTTCAACATAAAGTGTTGTTTCTAGTTTAAGATGGTGATTTTGCCATTCTGAACTCCCCTGAAATTCTTATGAATATTTGGAGGATGAAAAAAGATACTATCATAACACATACACGGACACCTCAAGTGGATTCCAGTAGCAGTAGGACATTTCCCAGTGTTTGGAAGACCTATGGTGACAAAAAGAGACTTCTGGTGGGTGGAGATGCTTCCACACACAGGGAAGACAGAAAACTTTCTTTCCTAGTTAACAATAGGACAGTACTTTGTTCCTTCTCTACTCTTTGAACAAGATATCCAAGGTCTGAGTCAACAGAAACTTTAAGGCCATCACAGTATATTTTGTAGAAAAAAAAAAAAAAAAAAACAGAAAGCAGAAGAAGCCGGTAGGGGAGTGCTAAGTTTTGGGAGCTACACTTCCAACCAGTAAACTGAAGGCCAGAGTGGAGACAGGAGGACCCGGTACAGACTGGGGACTGTAGTTGCTCCTGTATTTCATCTTTTCCACAGGTCAAAGAAGAAGAGCAAAGATAGGAGGAGGCTTAGCTCCATTCTGGTGTGCTTTTGAAAAGACCATCTTGGGATCATGAGAAAGAAGCTAGTAGCCAGGCACTTTAATTTGTTCTGCAGTTTCCACCTGAAAAGAGAATACCACTCACATCTGAGGATGTGCCTGTGAGCTCTTCTGTGTAATATGTCCATCTATTATTAGCGTACTATGAAATGAACTTTATGTTTAAACTGTAATCTTTTGGATTGGTTGAGAAAAGTTGATTTTTCCCCTTGGTTCTCTTAAATGGCATAAAGGACCATTCTCTCAGTATATAAGCAGATTTCTCATATCCAGGAAAATGGGTCAGCAAATCACATTAAAGTTTAAAAATCAGTAATGGTGACAATATAAAGTCTGATACGACCAGGCCTTCTTTATCAATGCTAACATTTTCTCCTCTTCCATATCTCCCTATATCTTATTCATTAGGATATTTTCCAACCCAATCAAACACTAGGTTTTCTTTCCTTATTTTCCTCCCTAAAGTAGTTTTCTCTACTTTAGAAGCTGGGCGCTGAAACTGCACTTCACCCATTCCATCCTTAGTTGTAAGATGGGTGTAATAGTAGGATGATATTGCAGTGTAGTTTTGAGTATTGATACACTGCAGTTCACACATGACATTTAGAATAGGGCCCAGCATGTAAAAACACCTCACACCAGAAAATCCTAGAAAAACATGACACAAGTATAGTTCTGGACCAGGTCACAAACATTGCTTAGCTATCAGAGGCCTGGCCTACATCCAGTTAGAAACAGAAAATCCAGAACTGAGGGCAGTTTAGTGGCAGGGGCAGAGGAAGTGCATCCAAGAAGCCTGGGTGTCACCCTGACCACAGCTTGCAGGGTTTATATCCCACTTCACCGTATTCTTTTTGTCCAAGTATCACAAGTCCTTATGTCAGGCTTGCTTCTCTTTCCTTCAGAAACCAAAGTAGAAACTAACTCACATGGTCCACAGAGCATTATCATCATGGTCACTAAGAACTAGGAATTAATTCTCTAGCAATCTGCTGTGGACATGCTGAGCAGGATCTCTCTTGACCCTCATCCCCTCGTCTGACCATCTACTTAGAGAATTTCTTCGTCTGCTACTGTGGCAAATTGTTGCTTTGATGTGAGGATGTATATTCTCTGTCTTAGTCTATTCTGTTTTGTTTGTTTTCTCTTTTGAGACAAGGTCTTGCTCTTCTGCCCAGGATGGAATGCACTGGTGCAATCATGACTCACTGCAGCCTTGACTCCCAGGTTCAAGTGATCCTCCCACCTCAGTCTCCCATGTAGCTGAGACCACAGACACCTTCCACCATGCTGAGTGATTTTTTTACTTAATTTTGTTATTTGTAGAGACGGGGTCTTGCCATGTTGCCCAGGCTGGTCTCAAACTCCTGGGCTTAAGCGATCCTCCTGTCTTGTCCTCCCAAAGTGCTGGTATTACAGGGGTGACCTGCTGCACCTAGCCAATTGCTGCTGAAATTATCTTGCAATTCTTCCCAAATGCCTTTGAGCAGAGAGCTAACCTGACAACATTACTTGCTGAAATCCTAGTGATTTAACACAATAGAAGGTTATTTGTCACTTCCCTCAAGTAAAAATCATGTTTCCCTAACCATTGTACAGCTCTTTTTTACGCAGTGATTTGAGAAGCTAGCCTTCTTTAATCTTGAACAGGGACTTCTAAAGTCAGCAAGTGTGTTTACGTCAAGCTAGTGGAGAGGGAGAGGGCTTTGATGGGTTAGGCTTCAGACACCAGACATTACTTCTGTTCACATGTTATTTGCTTGAACTTCATCACACAATCCCACCAAAGGAGGAAGTCTGGGAAATATTTCCTAAGATCTGCAACCGTGAGAGAGGGGAAACAGTTTCAAAGGCCCGGGACAGCACCTTCTGGCTAACACAGTTTAGAGAGAACTTGCCTCAGTCCTGAGTTTGCATCCAGCAAACGCATGTCAAATACTCTGGAAACCTATGGAGAATATTTGGAGTCAGAAAAATTCACATCTGTACTTAAGACCCCATGGGACGTGCCGTCTATGAAAATTACTTATTTCAGAAAACAAAAATAGGATGAGAAATGCCATTCTCTGTGAGCCAGAAGGCATGGTCTCTTTGAAGAAGCTACAGAAGACACAAGAAGAGACAAGTCTGAGAAGGACATGGTGCTGTAAATAGCACTACTGTTAGAAATAATACCACATAAAAAACATTGCATTCTGCTTTTTCACACACACTTGTGTGATAAATATTTTCCCAATTCATCCAGTACACTTTCATAGCCTTTGGTGGCTTATTTTATACATCTGAGAATTCACAATTGAGACTTTTCAAGCTGCTTCATTTTCTTCCTCTGCAAACTTTTAGAGTTATGTTCACTTCTTGATGCTTCTTAATATACTTCAGAATTTCACATATACATGTATATCGGAAAAACTGATATCTTACAGTATTGAATCCTCTTATTCAGGGATATACTATATTCTTCAATTTATTCAGGCTGTCTTTGGGGCCGATTAATAAAATTTGAACATTATTTTCATATTTTTGTGTATTTGCTTACTAGTAAAGTTTACGCAAGTCACTTAATCTTCTGAAGTCTAACTTTTCTTAATGGGATTAATAATAATAGCTTTCTTTATAGGAACATATTACATATTAAATGAAATAATATATGCAAAAGCATTTAGCATAGTACTTGATATCGTAATAACTGTTTAATAAATGAGTGCAATTGCTACAATTATTGCTAGATTTATTATAATTTTATTTATTTATTTACTATTTTATATATATATTTTATTGTACTTTAGGTTCTAGGGTACATGTGCAGATAATGCAGGATTGTTGCATAGGTACATACATGGCAATGTGGTTTGCTGCCTCCATACCCCCATCACCTATATCTGGCATTTCACCCCATGGTATCCCTCCCCAACCTCCCCAACCCCCTGCTGTCCCTCCCTAGTACCCCCCAACAAACCTCAGTATGTGATGCTGCCCTCCCTCTGCCCATGTGTTCTCATTGTTCAACACCCACCTATGAGTGAAAACATATGGTGTTTGATTTTCTGTTCTTGTGTCAGTTTACTGAGAATGATGGTTTCCAGATTCATCCGTGTCCCTACAAAGGACATGAACTCATCATTTTTTATGGCTGCATAGTTTTCCATGGTGTATAAGTGCCACATTTTCCTTGTCCAGTCTATCATCAATGGGCATTTGAGTTGTTTCCAGGTCTTTGCTATTGTAAACAGTGCCACAATGAACATATGTGTGCATGTGTCTTTATAACAGAATGATTTATAATCCTTTGGGTATATACCCAGTAATGGGATTGCTGGGTCAAATGGAATGTCTATTTCTAGGTCCTTGAGGAATCACCACACTGTCTTCCACAACGGTTGAACTAATTTGCACTCACACTAACAGAGTAAAAGTGTTCCTATTTCTCCACATCCTCTCCCGCATCTGTTGTCTCCAGATTTTTTAAATGACTGCCATTCTAACTGGTGTTAGATGGTATCCCAACATGGTTTTGATTTTCATTTCTCTAATGACTGGTGATGAGGAGCATTTTTTCATATGTTTGTTGGCATCATATATGTCTTCTTTTGAAAAGTATCTGTCTATGTCCTTCTCCCACTTTTGAATGGTTTTTTTTTTCTTGTAAATCTGTTTTAGTTCTTTGTAGATTCTGGATATTAAAACTTTGTCAGATGGGTAGATTGCAAAAATTTTTTCCTATTCTGTTGGTTACCAGTTCACTCTAATGATTGCTTCTTTTGCTGTACAGAAGCTCTGGAGTTCAATTAGATCCCATTTGTCTATTTTGGCTTTTGTTGTCAATGCTTTTTAGTCATGAAGTCCTTGCCTATCCCTTTGTCCTGAATGGTTTTGCCTAGGTTTTCTTCTAGGGTTTTTATGGTGTTAGGTCTTATGTTTAAGTCTTTAATTTATCTGGAGTTAATTTTAGTATAAGGTGTCCAGAAGGGGTCCAGTTTCTGTTTTCTGCACACGGCTAGCCAGTTACCCCAACACCATTTATTAACAGAGAATCTTTTCCCCATTGCTTGTTTTTGTCAGGTTTGTCAAAGATCAGATGGTTGTAGATGTGTGGTGTTGCCTCTGAGGTCTCTGTTCTGTTCCATTGGTCTATATTAAGGTTTATTACCAGTACCATGCTGTTTTGATTAGTATTGCCCTGTAGTATAGTTTGAAGTCAAGTAGCATGATGCCTCCAGCTTTGTTCTTTTTGCTTAAGATTAGCTTGGTATGTGGGCTCTCTTTTGGTTCCATATGAAGTTTAAGGTGTTTTTTTCCAGTTCTGTGAAGAGGGTCATAGGTAGCTTGATGGAGATAGCTTGAATCTATAAATTACTTTGGGAAGTATGGCCATTTTCACAATATTGATTCTTCCTACCTATGAACATGGAATGTTTTTCCATCTGTTTGTGTCCTCTTTTATTTCCTTGACCAGTGATTCATAGTTCTCCTTGAAGAGGTCCTTCACATTCTTTGTTAGTTATATTCCTAGGTATTTTAATCTCTTTGTAGCAATTGTGAATGAGAGTTTGCTCTTGATTTGGCTCTCTTTTAGTCTGTTACTGGTGTATAGGAATGCTTGTCATTTCTGCGCATTGATTTTGTATCCTGAGACTTTGCTGAAGTTGCTTATCAGTTTTATTTATTTATTTTGAGAGGGAGTCTTGCTCTGTCACTCTGGCTGGAGTGCAGTGGCATGATCTTGGCTCACCGTGACTTCTGCCTCCTCGGTTCAAGTGATTCTCCTGCCTTAGCCTCTTCAGTAGCTGGGATTATAGGCGCCCACTACCTTGCCTGGCTAATTTTTGTATTTTTAGTGGAAATGGAGTTTCACCATGTTGGCCAGGCTGGCCTTCTAACCTCAGGTGATTCACTCACCTCGGCCTCTTAAAGTACTGGGATTACAGGCATTAGCCATCACATCTGACTGATTTATTGTCATTTTATTTGTCCATTTATGTAAACATTTATGACTGCATTTATTTCCTTATATTTTTAAATTAGTTTTTAGAGGTATATAAAGAGGATTTTTTTTTGTATATTTACTGGATTCATGATTTACCAGATTCTGAATATTTCTAATATTTTAGTTGATTACGTGTTTTTTCATGCAGGCATCAGAAAATATTATTATAATAATAAAAAGGATGGATCTTATTTCTAATACCTAAACTTTATTTTAATTACTATTATCCTGGCTGAAACTTCCAGAACAATGCAAAGTAATAGTGAGAGCAGGTGTACCTGCCAAAGGTAGCAACAGCAGGGGTGTCTGTCTTATTCCTGGGTTATAAAACATGAGGGACATTTTTGTTAAAGTGTAGTATACGGTCCTGCTTGAGATATGTGATATTTATCATGTTAAAAAATCAACTTTTACTCCTATTTCTTTTTGCATGGGATTTTTCTAATTTAATGTTTTTGAAAACCATATAATATAGCATTGCTTTTGTCAAATATCATTCAGACATTTATTCTATGGTGTTTTTTACACGACTGAGCTAATAACATTTTGAGTTAGTAGTTTTGAACCATTTTTACATCAATGTTGTAAATCTTGCTTGGTTAAGGTATTTTTACAATAAATTTCTGGGATTGAATTCTTAGTGTTTGTTAAGAATAAATGGTTTGGCATATATAAGTAGGATTAGACTATAATTTTTAAAATTCATTATTTGTCAGAATTTGGCATTGGGTGTTGCAGAATTTATTAAATGATTTGGATCTTCTCTTTGTGTATGTTCTAAAATAGTTCATATAATAAAGAAATCATTTTTTTCAAGTTTGAGGTAATTAACCCATAAAACCATTTTGAACTGGCACCTTTTCTGAAATTAACTATTGGGTATTATTTACCATCTCTTCTTAGTTTATTATTTTATTCAGATTTCCTTTTTTTCATCTTCAGCCCATTTAAAAGTTATGTTTTTCTAGAAAATCATTTTATTTCACCAGGATTTTTTAAAAATAAGTGATATAGGTAAAAGTATACTTTTAGTTAAAATACTTTTAGTACACTAAAAGAATAGTCTTAGGTATACAGTTACTTAAAATGTTTCCTTAATATGAATTCCATTTTCCTTGTCTAAAAAATAAATTGATTGGCTAGGACAAATTCTAGAGTCCATTAGAACTGTAACAATTTATTTCTGTGATTGTTTAATTAAAGCAAGTCGTAAATCCAATGGAAACATTATAAAATAAATTTCTAGTGCTGGATGTATCTCTACCTTCCCATCTAAGTATCATCACTCAGACTCTTCCCATTTCCTTATTGAGACACTCCAAACTGACTTCCTTTTATTAAGTATCCTCCTGTCAAATTTAGCTGTTTCAATGCCAAATTTAGCTTCCTAAAACCAGTTTGCATATAATCCCTGTTAGCATACAGCCTACTTCCACCTATCAGCACCTATTTTCATTCTTCTCTTCTTCAAATCCCAAGATTCCCCTGCTCTCTAAAGCCCTCTGTGTTTGCATTCGTGATTCTTTCCACATTACGGTCTCTTTCACATGTATGGTCTATTCCACTACATTTGCAAGTGGTCTCGTTATGCTATATTGTCATCTTTCTATGTGTACGTCCTGTTCAACTGAACTGATAATGTGATATTGGTAGTGGTGGTGAGCCTGTAGGGTCAGGTGTATATTTGAAAGTCAGAGTCATCGTGCATAGTTGGCTGATGGCAGCCTTTACTGAAGGCCATTGGAAAGACAAATGTGGCACCTCTGAGACTGGAGACATTGTCTTTGATAGAACAGTTCCTTTGATTTCCTCTTCTATTCGCCCAAAAAATCACCTCCACAAATACTTCCAGTGTGACAACTAGTTCCTAACTGTTTAGGAAAGGGGAAAAGTTTCATTAGGATACATTAATGTGACATATGATATGATATAATAAATATAATATAACACAACAAAAATACCCTTAAGCAGAGAGATGATGTAGTAGCTCACACAGAAGAGTATTCAGTCACTGCTCTGTAAAGTACTGTAGCTGGTGGAACAATGAATGGCTAAAGTAACTTTTGCTCTCCTTAGAAGGAAGACAAAGGTTTCGTGCATAAAATCCTATCCTGACTTTTAAAGGCTGGAAGTGGACAAAAAACTTGTGTGTGTGGAGCACCCAAACCTCAATGTTTTAACTCACTTTTTTCCTTCTATTACCCTTTTCCTTGGTTTCCTCCCAATGGCTACTAATGCCATAGTGAGCTCAAACAAGTTAACAGTTCATTGGTGATTTCCTCATAGAGCAGCAGAAGACAGGCTATCACATTAAAAATAAGACTAAGCCAAAGACAGTTAAGAAAACAGAAACTAATGCCAAAAGTAACAACTGACTACACTTGTTTAGTGACAAAATCCCTCAGGATGCCTTGATGGAACTGTGGTCTCCTCTCATGAAAGTTTGGGGAAGGAGACAACAGTTTGGAAACTGAAGGTAGAAACAATAAGATCGAAGAATTCTAGAGCATGAAAGAAATCTAAACACACCCATCAATGTTTCAGAATAAAATCTAAATTCCTGACCTAGTCCCAAAATACGTTGAAGGACCTGAACCTCTCTTTCCTCTTGGAGTTCACCTCCTGTTTCTTCCTGGGCTTCTCCTTACCTTCTAGCTATTCCAGTGGCCTTGTTCTTCTTCCTGCAATGAAAGCTTTTTTCTGCCTCAAACACTTTTTACTTTACTCAGTCTTTGCTCAAAATTTACCTTCTCAGTATGTTTATACTCAGAGACCATTACAAACAAAAATCAATTATACTGTATTCTCTAACCCTATATTGTTATTCTTCGTAAAACTTACCATGACCTTGCCATACTAATAGTTGTGTTTTTATATTTGATACATCTCCTCCTCTGAAAAGAAAGCTCCGTGAGGGCAGGCACTTTGCTGGCTCCCTTCAGGAGATGAGTACAATAATAGTCCTTGAAATGTCCTTGCAACTACTAGTCTCTCCCTTCCAATTCATATGAGCATACACTATCATAAATATTCTGAGAGCCAAGTTGCACTCTCATGATTACATTAAATGATTGATTATTGCCTACAGAATTACATCAAAGTTCTTCACCATTGTAATTTGACTCAGTCCCAGACTAGCTTTTGTAATATTATCTCTCACCGTTTCTCTACAATTTATTTGAACCAAGCTGGATTTTGTAAAGTGCAAAAAACAATGTGCTCTATATCCTCACCTTGCCTTTTTGTTTCTCCTCCATTCCATTATAAGACCATGTTTTACTTATCCCTATGTGGCCCCAATAGAGCACAGTGCATGATTCATGGCCAGTATGTATTTATTGAGCACTTGTTGGTTGCTAACAGACCAGGTGAATGCTGGATTAGAAATAAAGTAATTAGCTGAGGAAGAAACTATTATTAACTCCATTGTACAGATGAGGTTAGAAAAATCATCCAGGGTTACAGTGGTGGAGCTAGGATTCCAACCCAGTCACTTCATCACCATGTTCAATGCCACGGCCAGGACATACCCAAGGAACATGACCTAGAAGATCACAAAAACTTTTATTCGTGAGAAAACCACAGAATCTGGAGATATAACATCTGGTTATTTTGGTTGTGAATTTGGGGACTTCTGTTTTTTTTTTTTCTCATGGCTGGTAGAAAGAATTTATTTCTGAGCTTGACACATGTCTATGCCATTTTACCTTTTTGATGGAAATGATGTATCATCCAGATTTACAAAGCTGTTCTGGAAAATATGCATTCTATATTGCTGCTCCATTCAGCCACCTGATACTTTAAGCCAGTCAATGACGCTTGTTCAAGGCAATCAAGGGACCAGAAAACAATTAGTCAGGAGACCTTGACAGCCAGAGAGTAAATTACATTCACAAGCATACTCTGCAGCCATTGCAAAAAGCTCTTTAATGAGAACAGGGGCTATTTGTTCTCATCCATTAAACAATGTCTATATGGATGCTTGTCGTTGGCTTGTGCAACCCCCAGCTTTTGTTTTTACAGATCAATGTGGATATTCTTTATGCATATTGTAGTACAGACCATTTGCAAGGGAACATGAACTGCAGTGGACAGGGTATCTACATTTCATGGACTTGGAATCCATACGAATCTTTCGAAGGCATTTTAGCACATTTTTATTAGCCATTTGGCCATAAGATGTAAAAAAAATGCATTGAACTTGAATTTAGGAGTCTAGATTTTAGATATCCTCTCACAGTTTGTGATCTGGGAAAGTCATTTTACTTCTCTGTTGTAAAATCGGAGCTGATAATTAGATAAAGTTTCTCCCACTTAAAAATTCTGATTGTATGCTGGCCATATCGTGATATGAAGATGCAAAACTATAGTTTGTAAAAATCTAATATAATTCACAGAGAGTCCTTTTTAGTTTCCTAAACTCCAGAAAGAGATATTACAATATCTGAAACCATGTCTTGGTAGTTACAGTAAGGAGAAGAACTGGGTTACATGTGTTTGGTGAAAACCAAGCACTGGAGTCTATTTCAAGGGATGTATTAAGGCAAGTCTATGTGCTTCCATTCCTTAGACTGTGCTGTTGTTCTAGGAAGAAGTATGTGTAGTATCTCTGGATATGGAGTAATAGAGAGTAATGTGTCTCCTCAATTATCTTAAGGTCTTCAGCCTTAGGGAGCGTATCATTAAAATGCATTGAAATAGAAGTAAAATAAAATCCAACTCAAACAGTTGTTAAAATCAAATAGAGGAATTAAAATGTTGTATACATTTCATCTAGAATTTTTTTAAACATGTATTCATACAGTACATTTACAAATGCTCCTTGACTTATGATGGGGTTACATCTGGTAAACCCATCACATAAATTGAAAAGATTATGGGTTGAAATGCATCTAATACACCTGACCTACCGAACATCATAGTGGAGCCTTGGCTACCTTAAACATGCTCAAAACACTTACATTAACCTATAGTTAGGGAAAATCATCTGGCAACACTGCAAACTGTCGAATACCAGTTGTTTACTCTTGTGATGGCTTGGCTGACTGAGCATTGTGGCTCATTGCTACTGCATAGCACTGCGAGAGGGTATCACTAGCCCAGGAACAGATCAAAATTTGAAATTTGGAGTATGATTTCTACTGAATGTGTATATCATTTTTGCACCATTATAAAGTCAAAAGATCATCACAAGTTTAACGATCATAAGTTAGAGAGAGTCTGTATATACAAATATATATGTATATTTATAGTATATCTGTATAATATACACACAAATATATGGTTTGTGTATGTTGTATGATTTAAGACATATGTAGCATGATATATAAATGGCTTTTAATCTTTTTTCTGGGTCATATATTTTGAATTATAACTTGGGATGTGCAAAACTATTTTAATTCAATTATTTAAATCAACGTGCAGTAGTAATCTATTTTTAACTTCTCTCCATACATATATATGGACATTTAGGTTGTTTCCATTTGCTTGCTTAAAGAAAAAGTATCCAGTGAATTATTTTCCCACCAGGACAAAGAGGTTTTCCAGTTCGGGCCAATTGCATGGTGAGGTCCCTCTTGCTACTTTTCCTTGGCTGTTGGGTTTTTGAGTAAAAAAAAGTTTTCATTCATTTGAGAGAAATGTCTAGGTGTGGAATTGTTGAGTAGTATGGTAGTTGTATGTTTTATATCTTAAGAAACTGCCAAATTGTTTTCCAGAGAGACTATGCCATTTTACTTTCCCTCTAGCAATGTATGAGTAATCTGTTTCTCTGCACTTCAGCAGAATTTAGCATATTGGTTTTTATTATTATTATTTTAGCCATTCTGATTGATAGAGATACAGTAATATCTATCGAAGTTTTCATGTGTATTAGTTTACATTTATATTTACATTTAATATTATTTTAATTTACATTTATTTAATTGGTTAATCATACTGAACATCTTTTCATATGCTGGTCATCAGTATGTCCTCTTCAGTGAAATGCCTCTTCATGTGTTTTGCCTACTTTTTGATTGGATTATTTGTTCTAGATAACAGTCCTTTGTCAGATATATGGCTTAAATATTGAATCCCAGTCATTTGATTCTTTTCACCCGGGCTTTCACAAGTCGGAAGCCATAATGTTGATGAGATCCAGTTAATCATCTTTTTTCTTTAACTGATTGTGATTTTGTGGTCAATCTAAGAATTCTGCCTATCCCTGAATCCTGAAGATTTTCTCTCATTTATTCTTCCAAAAGTTTTTTGTTTTATTGTTTGTTTTACATTTTACATTTAGGTCCATGATCCACTGTGGGTTAATTTTTGTGTGAGGTGTGAGATTTAGGTCAAAGTTTCATTTTTTTACCTGTGATTGTCCAATTTGCTCCATAAATCATTTTGTTAAGACTATTCATTGAAGTGCTTTTGTACCTTTGTCAAAAATCACTTGAGCATATTTATGTGGGTGTATTCCCAAGTTCTCTATTCTGTTTCATTGATCTATTCTTCCACCAACACCGTGCTGTCTAGGTGACCTTAATATAGGGTAGAGAGATTCCTCCCACTTTATCCTTCTTTGTCAAGATTATTATCTAGGGCCTGTGCCTTTCCATAAAAACTTGAATATGTCTACAAAAAACCTTGCTGGGACTTTGATATAAATTGCATGAAACCTATACATCACTTTGGGAGAATTCCCTATGTTGAATCTTCTAAGCTGTGAAAATGGTATATGTCTCAACTTTTTTTTAGGTCACTTTTGATTTCTTTCATCAGTATTTCATGACTTCCAGCATATAGATCTTGTACCTATTTTCCTTGGCATATATATTTCTTTTATTTTGGCATAATTTTAAATGAAATTATTATTTGAAATTTGGGTTCCACATGTGAATTTTTAGCATATAGACACATGATTGATTTTTGTATATTGATTTTGTATACTGTCATCGACCTGAACTCAGTTATTATTTCTAGGAGATTTTTGTAGAATCTTTGTGGCTTTCTATATAGATAATACTGCCATCTAGCAAGAAATATTTTATTTATTTGTTTATTTCAATATTGTTGTCATTTATTTTTTTCTTGCCTAATTTGCTGCAGAGTGCTATGTTGAAAAGCAGCAGTAACAGAAGACATCTTGCTTTATTCCTGATCTTAGGAAGAAAACTTTTAGTGTTTCACATTAAGCATAACATTAGCTGTAAGTTTTTTTGTAGATGCTCAAATTGAGGCAGTTCCTCTCTATTCCTAACTTGCTAATGGTTTTTATCAAGAATAGGTGTTGATTATTTTTTTTAAATGCTTTCACTGTATCAGTTGATAAAATCATATGATGTTTCATCTTTTGTAGAGTTCTTCTTTAGTGGATTACATTGATTGATTCTCTAACGTTTAATCAGTCTTACATACCTGAAATACATCCTACTTCATCATGGTGTTTAGTTGTTTTTATACATTGTTGGATTTGGTTTGCTAATATTTGTTAATATTAAATAATGTCGTTATTAATTTTGTGTAGGTTCATGAAAAATATTTGCCTATAATTTTCTTTCTGTGTGCTATTTATGTCTGATTTTTTGAATATCATGATAATACTGGATTCATGAAAGTGAGTTAAGAAGTATTTCTTCCCCTTCTATCCTTCTAATTTTTCTTCCTCTTCTACATAATTCTTTTCTGGAAAATTCTGTAAAAGATTCTGCCATGTGGCATTTTCATTATCATTATTTGTAGGCATTCTGAAATTTCACTCATGATTTCCAGTTTAACTCAAAAGTTTATTTAAGAGAGATTATTACATTTTCCGGTTGGAAGGGTCATTTTATCTTCCAGTTTTAGTATTAATTTCTAGTTTTATAATGCTGTTGTCAAAAAATGTTATTTGTGGTATTTCTATACAGAAGGCTTTATTGTGGTTGCTTTGAGGTTTCATATATAGTCATATTATGTGATTGAAAAGAAGGTTTATTTCTGTTTTAAAGTTATCCTGTGAAGTAAAATCTCCTGTGACTAGTATGTCTCTACTTATTTATTTTACAAAAATATTTATTATAATTTTTATTCTTTATGGGCTCTTTTTCTGTGTTTTTTGTTAGTAGTTATCGCTGTTATATGTTCAGTGTTGATTATTCCATTTATTATTATAAAGTACCTTTATTTGTTTTATTTAACACTTTTATTCATGAATTCAGTTTTCTAATAGAAATAATTTGCTTTACTTTTATTGCATTTTTTGGCATGCCATTGCTAGTTCTTTTACCTTTTTCAGATTTTCTAAGTTTGTTTTAGATATGTCTGTTGTGTGCAACATATAGTTAGGTATTGCTTTGTGATCAGAGACCAGATCTCAGAGCTTTCAACTTTTGATTAGGTGATCTTATTTCATTTGCATACAGTGCTAGAGTACATAGTTGGATTTTGTTGTCATTATATTTTACTTTGTGCATTTTTACTTAACTTTTTTTAAAAAAATATATTATTCTATGTGGTACAAATTGGCCTTGCTTAATTGTGCGTTTGTGTGTGCACATACACACATGCTTTCTAGTTAACTTGGAAAACTAGTTTTGTGATTTTTAAATAATTTTAGTGTAAACATCTAGAATATTCAGCTATTTCTTTATAGAGTATTAGTATGCCTATTAGAAGGAAATATAAAATTAATATACTTCCATCTGTACCACTCCCTCCTTTCTTCCCTCTACCACAGAATTTTTCATCGTTTTTTCTAATAATTACATTTTTGTCTTTAAATACAATTTCACATCTGTTACTTGACTTATCACATTTAACTTACATATTTTGCTTTCCATATTTATAATATCTTCCATTTCTTACCACTTTCCTTTCCAAGTTTTATTAGTTATTTTATTTTTATGCATTTATTGTATATCACCTTTACATTCTGTTCTTTGGCCACTCTTCCCGTTGCTGTTTCAGCTACATGGTTTTGTGCTTATTACTAGTCCTCTTGCTAAAGTTTCTGCATTCATTTCTTTGTTAACTAAAATCAGCCCTGGAAAAGTATCTCAGTAATGGTGCATGAAATGTTGTTCTCTAATTCTTGCTTATTAAATTTCATGTATGTGTGTGATTGGCTGAGCATAAGGTTCTCAATTCACATTTTATTTCTTTGAGGAGTTAGCAGGTATTATATCATTTTATATTTTTGTGTTTAGCCCTAGGTGATTGTATTTCCTCTTTTAGGTAAAAATCTCTTTGCCTGCATACTCAAATTACAGTATTCTTCTTGTTTGTATGAGACAGGGTCTCATTCCTGTCACCCAGGCTGGAGAGTAGTGGCACTACCATAGTTCATTGAAGCCTTGATCTCCGGGGCTCAAGAAATCCTCCACCTCAGTCTCCCAAGTAGCTGGAGCCACACAGAGATAAAAACTACCATGCTGGGATAATTTTTAAACTTTTATAGAGAAGGGGTCTCACTATGTTTCCCAGGCTGGTCTTGAACTTCTGAGTTCAAGCAATCCTCCCACCTCAGCCTCCCAAAGTGCTGAGATTACAGGAGTGCACTGCCATGCCTTGTCCTCAAAATACAGTGTTTTTGATTTAGCTTTAAAGTCAGTAACTTTCTTTGCAAATATCTTGACAGTGATAATCCTGTTGTTGTTGTTTTAACATAATATGCTCATCATCCAGTCTTTTTTTTTTACTGTAGGCTCAGTGGTGATGGGGTTTCATCTGTCTTCTACACTGCTGTATTCCCTGTGTATAGAGCTACCTGGTATATAGGAGGTACTCAATAAATTGTTGTTCACTTATGACTGAAACAATTTCTTAAATTATAACAGCATCTTTTTTCTGGTCCATAATACACTTATATTTTGAGGGACACTAATTTTTCTCATATTGTATAGCCTTCATCTTCCAAGTTGATTTTCTCTAGTCCTTTTAAATTCTGCCCATTTCGATTTGTTCAACTCCATTCACCTTGTGTTTTGTTACATTTCCGTAAGTATCTCTTCTCCAGTTTCCAAAGGAAAGCTCATTTCTGTAACAGTTTTATATTTTCTTCCATTTCTTTTCTAAGCTAAACCAACTAAATTTTCACCTTTAAATATCCTTTCTTTAAAGTTTCTCTCAATACTAGCATTTCTGCTTTAGGCAAGTAGTTTTAAAATGTGAATATAGTTTCTCCTTGAACAATGCAGGGGTTAGAAGTGCCGAGTCCTCCCATGATCAAAAATATGAGTATGACTTTTGAGTCCCCAAAAACTTAACTACCAATAAGCTACTGTTGAACAGAAGCCTTACTTATAAAATAGTTGATCAACACTTGTTTTATATATGTATTACATATTATGTTATGATAAAGTAAGCTAGAAAAAAGAAAATGTTACTAAGAAAATATATTTGCTTTTTATTAAGTGGAAGTGAAACATCACAGAGGTCTTCAGCCTCATCATCTTCACTTTGAGTAGGTTGAGGGGGAGGAGCAAGAGGAGGGGTTGGTCTTGCAGTTTCAGAGGCAGCAGAACAAGATCCTCAAGTTACTGGATCTGCAAAGTTCAAACCTGTGTTGTTGAAGAGTCAGCTGTGTCTCATAACTTTTTTGACTTAATGGCTATGAATTGTAATGCTTTTTTTCAGCTCTATGGCAACACAAGTATCTGTTATTGACATTTATTTTTCTCTGACTTTTGACTCTTTTTAAAAACTTTTTTAGTTTCTACACTGTCAATATATTTTATTTTGTGCATATTTATTTATTTTCTCATTTAAACAATATTGCACTACATGGTGTAGATTTGTTTTGCCTAATTATTTGTCAGATTTGTGTTCTCAACTATTTCATGTTTGAATGAGTTATTATCTTCATAGCTCAGCTATTTAAAATAAGGAGGGGTTTGGCCCCTATTTTGAGACAGTAACAATTTTCCTTGATTTCAGATGAAGTCCTTAATGACATCTTTCTCTTATAAGGACACTTGTGATTACATTTAAGGTCCATGCAGATAATCCAAGGCAATCTCCCAATTTCAAATCCTTAACTACATCTTCAAAGATCCTTTAAAACAAATACAGTAACACTTACAGGTTTCAGGGATTAAGAATTAATATCTTCAAGGGCCATTATCAGACTACCACACTATGAACCCCTCCCACTATTTTTTTTTTTTTGAGATGGAGTCTCGCTGTGTCCCCCAAGCTGGAGTGCCACGACGTAATCTCGGCTCACCGCAACCTCTACCTCTTGGGTTCAAGCGATTCTCCATCCTCAGCCTCCTGAGTAGCTGGGATTACAGGCACCCACCACCACACCCAGCTGATTTTTGTATTTTTAGTAGAGACGGGGTTTCACCATGTTGGCCAGGCTAGTCTCAAACACCTGACTTCAGTTGATCCACCCTCCTCAGCCTCCCAAAGTTCTGGGATTACAAGCATGAGCCACCGTGCCTGACCCCTGAAAAAGTCAATTTCTAACACTTCAGTCATTGGCACATGAATCACATCATACCACACACTCTCTATACATATAGAAATGAATCTTACCAAAGTTTCAACTAAAAGAATAGCTGGCTTTAACAGAGACACATAGCGTTACATGAGCTAAAATGGAAAAAGACCACCAGAAAGTAAAAGCAATGTAACTGGCCCAAAGACTCAAATAAAGGAAACTTGAATTTAATTTATACTAAAATTTGTAATGGAACCAACAAGATTAACTCATCGAACATGAGAAAAATGTAACTGAAAGGAGGATGCTTTCCTTTTCCAAGAAGCCAAGCAAGAGAATTGTGTAGGGGAAATAGGATTGGGATGACAGAAGATGAACATGAATTCTCATTGACTAAACAGCTGTGTCACTTAGCTTCTCTGGAAGTCCTGGTGTACATTTGAGCATAGGGTTATAATGAGGCAGTTTAAAAATACAATCTCCTTCAGTGACTCAAGTTGTAATAGTGCTGATGCTGGCATATCATACTTTCCCATGTAGTTTGTCTAAGAGCATGAACTTTTGGGTTTTAGGAGCTAAATATGGATAGAATGTTGCAATTGATAATGACTAAGATGAGGACAGTTGAATTAATTGAAACTTTTATTTCTTCAGTTGAGTAAAACATGGTGCTAATTGAGGTCGATAATATGCATTCGATTCCTCTGAGGGCCAGATGGCTTTGCTTAGTCTAGGGGCAAGAGGCTACCACACTGGTCCCCTATCAGCCACCTCTCTAATGTGTATCATTGATCCTAGAGGAGAAGAAAATAAACCAGAGTCCATGCCCTGTGAACAAATACATCACTATCATTATAGTATCCATGGCACTTACATAATCTCAGGGTTGAAGGGAACAGTGTGACCTTCAGAAGAGAAATTAGCATCACTATTATGATAATAGTTTAAAACCTAGTACTGATAATGATTAATTCTTGGATCTCCTTTCTTTGAAGGTAAAATTTTTTAGGTTCACATATTTCCATTACATTTTGATCAGAAAAATAAAATCATGATAGCTTATATAGAATAGGGAACTCATTATGTAAACAGCCCATGTAAGGTAGTTATTTCTGCATCTATGCAGGACTTGAAGTCAGCAGGGCTGGGAGTCAGGAAAGTGATGGATGGCAAGTAGGGGAAGCAGGATGGATAGGAACTCACAAGCTGAGCTGGAATATGCATCTGCCTCTCACCACCTCCAGGTCCCAACTTCTTTAGTGTGAGTGACCTGCTACAGGAGAGACTGCTGTCCTTCCACCATGAGCTGCACATAAACCTAGCTAGGATTTGGAGCAATTGGAGGAGGAGGTCTTGCAGGAGCTAGGGAAGTTAAGGGCCCAGCTGCTGCCTCACACCAATAAGATCAAGCAGCAGTAAGCATGAGCTGCAAAAGCACCTGGTGCCCTGCATCGACCTTGAGAGTGTAAAATGTTGCTTGTTGCTTCAAGCCTGCCTTTTTGTGAATCTTATACAAAATGTCACTTGTAGACCTTGCTAACCCACAAATATACAAAGGAGGGGATTCAGGGAAACATAGCTCTGGCTTAGCTAAATTCACATAGCACAAGTCCATGATAGACAAAATGACTCTGATTTAATGAGTCTTGTAAATAAAGTTTTATCAGTTTCATATAGGTACTTATGCATATATATAATGTATGCATATATGCATATACATGTGTGTGTGTACTCTTCTCTTAAGAAAAATGGTTTTGCCACTTTCTCCCAAATTTCTGGATGTGGACTCTCTCACCTGGTAGGTAATTGGCAGGCAGGTAATTGGCATCTTTCTTTCAGTCGTATAAAGCAGGGATCAGCAAATTATAGGCTCTGAGCCAAATCTGGACCACTATTTCTGTAAAAACAAAACAAAAACAAAAAACCCTTTTATTGAAACAAACCAATCCTATTTCTTATCTATTGTCTATGGCTGCTTTCCCATTACAAAGGCAGAGTTGAGTAGTTGCAAGAGTGACCATATGGCCCACAAAGCCTAAAATATTTACTATCTGTCCCTTTACGGAAAAATGTTGCTGATCCCTGGGATAAAGCCCTACGTTAGGTTGTTATTTTGACAGTTGTAATCCTGAACCTTGCTCAGATAGCTCACAGCTTCCTATTTTGGTGACCAATGCTTGGTGGCAAAACAAAGCCCTCTTACTCCAAATATCTCCCCCATTAATCCAATTATTTTAGTACAATTCAGAAAACGCCATACTGGGATTCAGGCAAACTTCCAGAAAGCATCAAGTAAAACTGCCAATATACCATTAGGTTTTCTACATTTACATTAAAATTGATTAGATTCCACTGAACCAATTAGTTAAGTTCACTTAGTGAGCATGGTCCTGTCGAAACAGAATGCAGCGGAAGAAGCTGTTATTGGAGGTTCAGGATGTTGAGCGAGTCTGTTCAAATCTCAAGGCTTTGTTTGGGTTCGCCAGACTTACCTTGGCTCTTACAAAGAAAGCTATGGGTGCCTGTGACTTGTGGCCAATTTAGGAGAGACATTAAAGTAGAATTCAAGTTCATCTTCCTCATATCATAATTTTGTTAAGGACCAGCCTGTTAAAAGAGACTGCTTTCTTTTTCAAGGTATGCCAGCTACAAAAATCAGTCCAGGAAGACTCAGTATTGTAAAAGAACACTTGTCATTTACACCAAAGCAGTTAAGTTAGATGTCTGTACCCAAGCTATAGCTGTAGGTCCATATATTAGGAAGGTTATCTCTAACTCCATCAACTTCATGCTGTAATTGGGCAGTCAATGCTGCTAGTTCAGCCAGGAAGTAAATCAATGGTCACAAGTTTCGGTGGTTTTTGTTTGTTGTTGTTTTTTAATGGATCCCTGTCACTTTTATCTTCTTGGCCTTCCTTCATCCCTTATTGTTTATGCAGCATGGTTTCTTATTTAGTTACCTGAATTTCTCTCTGAAAATTGAAAACTTTATTAATAAGATACAGGTGAAATCTCAGGAGTGTTCCTCCTGGGAGGTGACTTTTAACTCAGTGTGAAGCTAACAACATGGTAAATAAAGTTCATTTCTCAAGGTCTCATGGGCCAAAAATTAGAGCAAAAGAAAGGTCTTGCGTTAACTGTTGCAGGGACTGTTTGATGTAGCTGTATAGCTTATTACTACTTCAGACCACTTCATGAGCAGGAATGATTGTTCACACTGCTCAATTGCAGGGCTCAGTGTGTGTATTTTGAGGTTGTAGTAATTCTACTGCATGTCCAGGGTTTTCAAACAAGCCAGAGCTCTTTGATTTTAATCCTTGATATTCTTTCAATCTCTCATTTTTGACTGCTGTGATCCCCAATTTTAGAAACAAAAGCTCAGTAGAAAAATGCCCAAAGCATGTGAGAAAATCTGCATAGAGTATAACTGCAGCAACTTGTGGTTTCCAAGGAAATGAAATGCCAGGAAGTCACTTAGCTTTCAAGAATGCAGTGCTTAATCCAAGTAATCCAAAAGCAATCTACTTGGCAATCTAATTATATCTTCTTAGGAGGAAACTGCAATAGTGTTTGTTTGTATTTAATTGCCTCCCTTTAATATGTTTGTGTTGTATTCATTTCCGACTCCATTCCCAATCTAAAGGTCCCTTGTAATATTTGACTTAGCTTTCCACACTAACCCAGGGGATTACATTTGGACTCACACATGATAGGACAAGCAGGCTCTCATTTTGTGTGTGTCAGAGCTGATGTCAGTTTCTAGAAACAATCACTTTCCTTGGACAGGTAGAAAGAAAAATTGTAGATGTAAACTGACTCAACTGTTTTGTTCTACTTATGTATTGAAGCATTAGCAACACACAGAGAAAAAATTCCCTGCCTCCCTTTCTCCCATTATGTGAAGGTGGAGGATTCTAAGAAAATGATCCATCTTCTTCAGGGCTATGCAACAGAGAAATACCTGTTTAATGGTTAGATTTTGATATGAGTTCTATTCTTCTATATCAGTGACAGTGTAATTTAGACTTAATTGGAAATGCCACAGTTGCATATCATTCCTGAGGGCTTTTTTCAGAGATCTCAAAGGAGATGGGTGAAGGTTGAGGCCAGGAGTTACTTCTGACCATCAGGAAAGAGGTCTTGAATTCACATAGTCTTACTGATTTGGAGAAATACAGACATTACTTTTAATCCCAGGCAAGGGTTTCTCTTCTAGCTTGTGTTCTAGAATCACAGTGGAATTTCAGTTCTTGCCAGACTTCTCTTTATCTCCTCTATTTTCACCACAGTGACGCTGCTACTTCACAAAGAGGGAAGACTAACTTCCTTTATTCAGAAAATACCACTTGTATCTTCAACTTCTAATCAGAGTATTAAATACATTTCAAATGCTCAAAACCATTTGTTAAATAAATGAATTTAGTCATTTAACGGTGCAGAGCATATTAATTTCCTTTTTAGGATGTATAGTTGGGAAAAATAAAAAGACATAACAAGTGGGCCATTGGGTCAGCGGTGATACTAGAAATGGAAAGAGTGGAAAGAGATCATTTATTTTCTCTTTTCACATTTTTGGATCCTTTTTCTTCATTATAGTAAGCATATACTAAATTTTTAATTTTTAAAATAACCAATAAAAACAAGTTTAACATTAAACTTTATTAAAATAAATAATACATCTGTAAAAGGGAATATAACAAAATTTTCTCTTGAGTAAACTAGGCGAATTGATAAAACCTAGAGCTCTTGATATTAATTAGGGTGACCGTTGGTTGCACTAAGCCATCCCATGCCTCCATGATTGATTCTATAGACAAATCATTTATGGAACAGGGTCCATTTGGGTTGAAATGATCTATTTGTTATCTTTCATTTTGTTTTCTCCACGTGACCGATTCTTGGGCTATAGTATAAAAATAAGTGAACGAGTAAGTAAATAAAACAAAAAAGAGAGAACTAATTAAAATACATAAAACTAAAGTGGTAGTAGCTAAGGAATCCAAGGCAGTAATAAGGAATGCTAGCCCCAGCAAGGGGAATTTCAGCTCAGCTTGGCACTCTGCCCTTGGGGTTAGCTAGATATCCCTCTTCCAGAAAAAATATCAGTAATTCCAGGAAACAAAGCTTGTCTTTCATGTCCTAGCTTTCACCCTAGTAAAATTCCTGACCTCTAGATTCTGCTTACTTACAAGTCATAACTTGGGAATTGATATAGAATATGGATGTAGAAATTCTGAAAAGCAATGTAAATTTGGGGAAGAATTTTTCTAATTAAGAGCAAATAAACCAACATATTAAACCAAGAGGAATTTCTAACTGTGATTATCCTTCCATGTCCAGATGAGATAGAAGATAATACTGATAACGCTGCTAGTTAACAAGTATTTCAACAGGAGGATGATGGTTGAGACCGTAAAGATTTTGAATTAGAGTACATTTCCCAAGGTAATAATTTCGTAAAACTAGGCATGATGATGCACATATCTAGTCCCAGCTACTGGGGAAGCTAAAGCAGGAGGATCACTTGAACTCAGGAGTTTGAATCCAGCCTAGGCAATATAGTAAGACCTCATATCTAATAATGATGATAATAATTATTATTATTTTGTAATTTTCAAGCATTTATTCGTTTATTCATCCAATCATTCATTCATTAATTCAATGAATGTTTAATTGAATATCCATTAAGTATTTCCAGAGTGGGAGACAGAGCCATGAACAAAAAGTATCTCTGCCCTGGTGGAACTTACATTCTAACGGGCAGTGAGGAACAAGCAACGTACAAACAGGTTAATCTGAAATATGTCAGATTGTAAAAGGTGCTATGAGGTATAAAACATGGAGTAAGGGGATAGGGACTTTGGGGAGGATGAATTTAAATGGGTTGATCGGAAAACTAATCTGTGATGGGATCTCACTGACAAGATGACTCAAATCTCATGCCTAGTGGTGTAAATGGAGAAGAGATCTGAAGGCTATATTTCTGACCAGCCCAGCCTTTAGAGGCCAGGAAGATGTGACGGGATTGCCTAAGGAAACAGAAAGTTGGCACCCAGTCAGTAAGGAATGCCCTGCGTGCACACAAAGTCCGAATTAACTTGGTCACGGGCCTGGGTGAGGTTGATTTGTAGTGGCACGGCAGCTGTGTGTGACATTAGCCTCCTCCGACAGGCTGTCTCTGCTCTAGCAGGGTTCTATGGGGTGATATTTTCCTGACCTATGTCTTCAGGGTGCTGAAATTTTGATTGCCATGTCTATTTGGACCCAAGCATTTCCAGTTTCTTCTTAACCATACCTGAACAATATTTTTTTTTAACTTGTCACTTTAAAAAGATAATAAAAATGATTTGTAAGATCAGAACTTAAAACATAGGATACACATGTGTAACTTTAGAAAACAGTAATTTCAACATAAATGTCTTCTGGTGTTAACCCCTAACCTTCTTCATTGTCCAACAAAGAGTGAGGAAACAGCTCTCCTATGACTGTTTTTGTTTGGTCACCATCCTCCTGCATGGATTGTGTGTATCCTCCCGTTTCATTTTCCCACAGTGGCCTCTCCAAACTAACCCCATTTGTATATTCAGGTTGGTATGGATACGTCAAGCAATTCTCTGCTATTTGACATTTGTTCCTTTGTTCTGTAGAGTTTTCACTAACTGTGTTTCTAAAGCTCGAAAGTATGTTTCTAATAAGCTGGTAGATTCATGAACATATGGAAAATTGGGAAATCTCACGATCTTTCACTCTGGGTTCTGGAAAGATGCCAGTCACAATTATTTGATAAGACCCAGAGATGGCATTATCTCCTGGATGGCAATTTTATACATGTCCTTGAACAGTGTACAGATGAAAACACCTTTTAAGTTTGCTATAATTTCAATAAGAGAATCTTCCCCAGAGAAAAATAGTAAGTACTCAAATAAAACAAAAGTGTATAGTAGTGAAAAAACTTGCACTCTGGAGGAAACATCAAGCTGTCCCAGTCACAGGAAGCTCTAGAGAGCTTATCCGGAGTCACTTGATGGAGGCGGTATTCAGAGAATGGCAGGAGAGTGGTGGGATCAGAAATTGCTCACCCCTTTGGCATTATCTTTATGCCTTTCAAAAGAGCTGGTGAACTCACCTAGCATTTGTTCAGCCAATCTGTGCTGTCCAAAAATCACCATCTTCTCCACTTAAGAGACAAAAGGCATCTCCCTTTATAGCTTTATTCTGACAATTTCCTGTCAAGCGCTTGCAAAGCTCATCAGACACGCAGACAGGAGCCTTTGACAGAACAAGGGTGACATTTCAAAGAAAGACCGATGATAGGCTACCTCACAGCACACTCCAGAAATAAGCACGTTTGAAAGGTACAGTGGAAATTTCAGAACATCAGACTAGTATTTCACCATGGAGCGCTTATCCACCGAGTCCTTTCATGTGGCTCAACATGATTAAATTATGTAGAAGTTGCAAATGTCAAATCACAGAAAGGTGAATTTAAAATTTTTATTTTACAGCTCAGAATTAGTGTGGACACTTCCCATCAAGAAGGACATTTGTTTCACTTGAGTTCTTGGCACAAATATTGCTCTTTTATGAACAAATTGCTGCTGGAAAAATGATACTCCCCACAGGTAGAAGTCAGGTATTGCTTTTACATTCTCAATAACTAAATGAATATGTATTTTTGATAGCCACTTTAGAAATGCCTTCCTTGCAGGGTGTTAGAAACTATAGTTACCTCATATTTGAAATACTAGGCCTTAAGTACCAAGAAATAGCCTGCCCTTTCCATAACACAGAATTGAGCAGGAGAGGAAGATGCTGTTAGTGGCTAAATTGCCCATTTGGGAGGTATGCAGCAGTGTGATTAGACTCAGTGAGGGCAGAATCAACCCTTTTGGCTAATGTCTTCACGGTCATGTGAAATTCTTGCAGATGGGTTCCTACAGTGTTTTGGCACAGCCATTCTGAAGGGTCTTGGTGGCAAGAACTTTGTTATACCAACTTCCTGCCAGGAATGAATTCATGCACACACACCAGTGATTTTACCTTGTTCATTTCCTCTTGAAAACTAGGTTGAGAGTTTTAGTTTCAATCCCAGATTCAACATGCGATCTTTGAAAATTTCTCAGCATCCCTGAGACTCAATTCTTAAAGCAGCAAAATGGAGAAAAAATGATTTGATCAACATGTCCCATCTTGTAACTCCTCCAATGCCTGCCCATCTCAGAGTTAAAACGGAAGGTCTTATCCTTGTCCATAAAGTCCAGCAGGGTCAGATCCCCCCTGTGTGGTTCCTGCCAAACCCTCTCTCACTTCTTCTTTTTCACACATGGTCCTTCTTGCTATGTTTCAGATATTCTCACAGTCTCACAGGGATTTCACTCTTGTTGTTCCCTTTTTCTGGCAGGCTCTTCTCCCAAACATCCTTTCTTTAAGGGACTTTTCACCCTATTTAAAATTGCAGTCCCCTTCGCCCTTCAGCACTCTTGCTCTGAATTCCTTGCTTTATTTTCCTCTGTAAGATTTATATATATGACATACTGTATACCCTACGTTTTGCTTATTTATCCACACACACATACACACAAAGATTTCATTATTCACTCCTCTGTCTCAGGGCCAAGAATAGTGCTTAACACACTGTAGGTACTCTATAAATATTTTTCATGATTACATAGTCATGATTTTTATAGGTTTTTGTAGTTTCTTGCTTAGTTTTTACCTACAAAGAAAAGATCACTTTGATCTCCATTTTAGAGATCATAAAAATGAGAGGCAAAGGTGTTGAAGATCCTACAACTGGTGTGTGGTTAGCTAGGACACACCTTCCACCTCTTTTGAATCCATTTCCATATTCCTTTCATGACATTATTCTGTCTCTTTATAGCTCAACAGATTGTTGTGAGAATTCAACTTGCAGTGAGGCAAAGTCTTTGAAAATGGAAATGTTCCATTTTCATGAAAGGCATTCTAAATCTTATTTTTTTCTTTGTTTTTAATGAGAACATAAGACAGGGTGGTTTTTAGAATCTGGTTATATTTCCTTCGCATAGATTTTTAACAAGCATGGGCTGAAATATCACCTCACCGCCGCCCATGTTTACTGACTCATTAGGAGAAGCAAATTCAAAATACTACTGCATGAGATGATGGAGAAGATGATGGTGAATGGGAGAAGATGAGGAGCCATATGGCAATAAAGGCGTTCTTCCTTGTTTTTCCCCTTTGAGAAATACCAGCTGTTGCTGGGTGCAGTGGCTCACATCTGTAATCCCAGCACTTTCGGAGGCTAAAGAGGGTAGATCACTGGAAGTCAGACATTAGAGACCAGCCTGGCCAATATGGCAAAACCCAGTCTCTACTAAAAATTCAAAAATTAGCCAGGTGTGATGGCTCATGAGTGTACTCTCAGCTACTCAGGAGGTTGAGGCAGGAGAATCCCTTAAACCCTGGAGGTAGAGGTTGCAGTGAGCCAAGATGGTACTATTGCACTCCAGCCCAGGCAATGGAGCAAGACTCTGTGTAAAAAAAAAAAAAAAAAGAGAGAGAGCAAAAGAAATACCAGTTATTGTTTTCCTCAGTTGCCGCCATCATGGTAGCTGCATTAGCCTCTGGGGTTTAGCCTGTGTCTCTTTGCCTAAGTCACAATTCAAGGGAGCATCTACGGTGCCACCCAGCTTCACTGTGGAGGGAATCGAGTTTGCCTTCTCTTGGCTTCAGCACCTGTATGCACTGCTTCTGTTGTTTTGCATCCTGCTTCACAGTTCCTTCTCAGATCAGCACTGGCTGTCACTCTGGGAATATGCCCTGCTACTTGTCAGGTGGAAAACAGAGAAATATTCAGCAACCAATCATCCTGTCGATGAGTATTCATTAATTACCTATGGGTTAAGAATGAGGATCAGACACCCTACTAGGCACCCAGAGTGACAAATAAAATAGCACACCTCAACATAAAGGAACCAAATGTAGTTGGGAATATAGCTCCACGCCTGCGGTCACTTACATTCTAACACGAGAAGTGTTTATAGAAGCAAACCTAGTGTGAGTCATCTCCGCTATTCCAACTTCTGCCTATGTGCATGCTGCATCTGTTTCTAGCCCATGCCAACCTTAAACAAAGAACTTGGCAACTCTTGGGTTTTCCCCAAAGAATTTAACTCAAAGATCAGAATAAGAAATGCAGGCTTTAGAGGGGATTTTATTGAGGAAGGTGATGAGGGGCTTACCTTAGATAACCTTCAACAATGTGAAAATCCATCCTAGATAATATTGTTTTCCAGAGTCTCTTTCTGTTTTCACTACACTGGTGGAGGGAGGGCTTTGGTCTGTAGACTCAACTCCTATGCCCGACTGACTACAAGTCTAATATATAGTATGTTCTCAATCATGTTTACTGAATCAATAAATGATTGATTCAGTAAATGAATAAATGACTAGAATATGAAAGTAATGTTTTAAGCAAATCGATTTTTCTAAATCTCTTAAATTCTAGAACTCATTGAAAAGACTTTTCTATGTGCAAAATCTGAATTCTTAAAAAGCTATAAGGATTTTTAAACGAATGAAGTGCTCTTATATGAAATTATTTTTTAAAACCAAGAATGTATTTGTAAAAAAAATCAATAAATAATTAACAGTTTCAGCAATATAATGAGCTTTTATAAATTTGGATTTTCTTATATTGGATTTGTTCAAAGTTAAGTTCATATGCATATGATTCAAGATCTCACATCTCTTTTTCTTAGTCTGGAAGTTCAGGTTTACAAAGCAAGACTGTATTTCCTTGTAAACACCCAGGAAGTGAAAGCTGCCAATATCTAACTGACATATTCAGAAGGTAGGGTGGGGAAATCAGCCAAAATGTCACAGGAGTGAGGAATAACTTTCAATGTCCTATCAAAGGAGCTCTTTGAGTTGTGTATTGATCCCAACACAAGGAAAATATGCCTAGAAAATTAATTTGATATTTATGATCAATAGCACTCAGATGTCACGGAGCAGAGGGTTGAAAAAAAGATGGCTTTAAAATTACAGTCATGAATTTATAATTAAATTAATGAATAGAAGTAATTTATTGAATTAATGTTTCCAGAGCCTAAAGAAAATTGGTCTGTCATAGCACATTCCTGAAGAAATGTGGAGGTGGCATCTTGGCTTTCCAGATCAGTCTTTATTAACTCATCTATGCTTTGCTTTTTTATTTAGGCCTTTGTGCTTCACTTTCTGAAGTGTGGTCATTTTTCACATATGAACTAACCGTCACACCTAGTGCAAAGATTGACCTATTAAGGGACACAGCTATGACAAGAATGAGCCCCTGTCTATTATCTCATCTCTGTAAAGAAGTCCTAGAGAAAATGCATTTTGTGTTTTGGTGAAGAAGTAAAAAACATTGCACATTTTAGATTCTTGAGCATCTGTATTAAATGAATGAATCAGACAGGAGTCATTGGCATCAGTTGCATCTACACAAAAGGACAATCTGAGTAGTGACAGGATACACTGAAAATAACAAAAAATAGTCTTAAAAAGACTGTGGTTGCACAGTTAGTGCTGTGATAATATATACTTTGGGGCTTCTTTCTCAACTTGACGAATTCTTCCTTGCTTCCTTGTATGCCATCTTCTCTGCCTATGATGATTTCTTTAAAGACTTATCTGATCTCAGAGTTTTAAATATCATCCTTTTGCTGATGGGCAATGCTACATCTCTGGCTGTGAACTCTTCCTCCCAGTTTAAATACCTTTTTACTCCTGCCCACTTAATGGCTATATTTTGATATTTAATGGGCATCTCACACTTGACATATTTCAAACCAAGGTTTGTAATTTCCCCTTCCGCAAAGATGCTACTCTGCCAGTCTTCTTTATTCCAGCTAATGGCAACTCCATCCTTAAGACAGAGCCATCCTTGACTCCTTTTTTCAAAATCACAGCTCACATGCAATCTGCCACAGATCCTTGCCATCAAAACATGTACAGAATCTAGTTAATTCTGTTTCCTCCTAGCTCTCTGCCTCAAGCCATCATCTTTCATTGGGTGGTACAAGCACTTTCTTACTGCTCTCCCTGCTTCTGTTCTTTCCTATATCCAACACTACCTATAGTCTATTCTTGAAACAATAGGCAGAGATGATCCTTTAAAAATACAGGTGGGATCCTGTCCCTCCTCTGCACTAATATCTGTGGTGTCCTCTCACCTTACTCAGATTAAACGGCAAATTTATACAACAGACTATAGGGCCCTATGTGAGCTGGATCATCTGCAGCCTCACTGATTTTACCTCTTTCAACTTCCCTTCCCTTTCATTCTCTTCTGGCCAAAATAATCTCCTTGCTATTCTTTAAACATGCCAAGCATATTCTCACCTCAGGATATTTGTCCATGCCATTTCCTTTGTCAGGAATTCTTTCCCTACGGTGAATTGGCTTTATTACTCAGTTCCTTCAGCTTTCTGCTCATGAATCATGTAATCCATGAGGCCTGGCCTGACAGTCCTACATGAAATGAAAATTACAGAACCCCCTCTCCACTGTACTTTGCCTCTGCAATCCTTATCCTTCTTTGCTTTCTGTTTCTCCACAACTCTGGTCACCATGTGACCTACTCTTTATTGGCCCATTTTATTTATAGCTGGTATTTCCTTACTGGAATATAAGTTCCAGGAAGACAGAAACATTTCTGCTATTTATGTTTGCAGCTATATTTCCAGTGCATGAAACAATGTTTTAATATATATTTTTGGACAAATTAAATGAATTACTGTTATTGATGTAGGGCTGGTGAGCCCCAGGTGGAGCTTAGCCTGTGAGCGTTCTTGGCTTCACCCAGGAAAGAATTCAAGGATGAGCTGGTGGTAGGGTAGAAGAAAACAGCTTTATTGAAGCAGCAGTGTTACAGCTCTGTGACTCCTCCTACAGAGCAAGCCTGCCCCATAGGCAGTGTGCTGAGAGCAGCAGCTCAGGGCAGTCAGTTTTATACCTACTTTTAATTACATGCAGAGTAGGGGGTGGTTTACGCAGAAATGTCTAGGGGTGTTTTACATGTAGATTAAGGGGTATTTATGCAGAAATGCAGAAGTCACTACTGGGTAACTTCTGGGTCATCAGGTCATTCCATGGAAAGGGGTGGAAACTTCTGGGTGTTGCCATGGCAGTGGTAAACGGACATGACACACTGGTGGGTGTATCTTATGGAAAGCTGCTTCTGCCCTATCCCTGTTTTAGTTAGTCCTTGATTCGTTCCCATGTCCCAACCCTGCCTCCAGAGTTGAGTCCCACCTCCTACCTCATTATTATCCATTCTAAAGCACTGCAAAGTGAAGCTGCATTTGCCACTTAGAGGTGTCCTAACTTTTGGATTACTCAGTGCAGTTGTATACATGATTGTGTAATATCTCATGCTGCACAACAGTTTTGCTCTGGGTTCCACCTTTGAATTTTTATTCACTAACATATTGTCAAAGAATTAGACATTTTTTCATAGTTGCTCTGGACATGATATGTAATGATTATTGAATGAGATAATGTATGTTTCTACATGGATAACTTGGCTCCTTAAATTCTCAAGGGTCTTTTTTAGCCATATTGGCTTAAATTTGGTATTTGGTAAACCAACAGTGCTATCTGCTGCTGATTTTAGACACTCCAGTAAATATGTTACATGTTTTCTTTTCTTTTTTTTTAGAGAGACAGAGTCTCACTCTGTCACCCAGGCTAATAGGTAGTGCATAATCATAGCAATACAACCTTGACCTCCTGGGCTTAAGTTATTCTCCTGCCTCAGACTCCCAAAGAGCTGGGACTAGATGTGCATGGCACCACATTTGGCTAATTTTTTTTTTATAGAGACAGGATCTCACTATGTTGCTCAGGCTAGTCTTATACTCCAGTCTCAAGTGATCTTCCTGCCTCAGTCTCCCAAAGCAATGTGATCACAGGCATTAGCCACCATATTTGGTTTCTGTCTCCATCCTAACACATTTCTTGGGCAGGCCTGCTGATATTGTTGGTAAATTACCAGCAATAGCTTGCAACTGATGATAGTCGGTATCTGCTTCCAGGGAAACAATAAGTGAAGAAATCTGTGGTGTCCTCCAGAACTCAGCACTACATCTGGAATCATGCCAATAATTTTACTGGCAGGTAGATTCAGATGAGGGGACGCTTCTCCCCTCTGGTCATTATCCACTTTGGCTCTGGTGCCTCCTGGCTACAAAAGGGGCTGTGGACAATATTATATGTCAAGTCTTCTCCACAGATAAATGAAAACACATGGGGACATACATATTAGGGAGACACCTATCTATGTGTTCAGAATGAATGACTGGGAAGGTTCCAAGTACTAAAATCCATACAGATGAAGTCATTTCAACATAGGAATACATATATTAGTTTTAGACCAAAGGGATATTCTCTAGAAAGGATCATGATAAAATGTGAATCAGATTCTTTTGAAGGAATACTGAAATAGAATCATGGAGCCTTGTCCCTTACTTAGGTTACTTGACAATTGAATTTATCTTCCTATGTTTATCTTAATCAAGAATCTTCATTCATCTCTATTCCAGCTACAATGAACTAGAAGGAGCTAAACATGTTCTGTACTTTTCTATCTGTGATTTTGGTGATGGCTTCTGATGTTCTCTTCACCTAAAATGCCCTCTTTTTACAACTCCAAATGTTTGAGGTGTTTTCATACTATTAAGTACAACTCAAATAGTACCTTTTGCATAAAGCTTTCCCAATTTTCTCTAAAATGAAAATAAAGTTAATCTTTTGTATCCCTGGACTCTCATAATGTTTGTCTGTAATTCTGTGATTCTTTATTAGGCTGTTCTTGCATTGCTATAAAGAAATGCAAGAACATTTATAGTGTAATTTATAGTGAAATTTATTGGGTAATTTATAGTGGAAAAAAAAGTTTTGATTGGATTATGGTGCTGCAGGCTATATAGGAGGCATAGTAGCTTCCTGGGGAGGCCTCAGGAAGTGTCAACCACAGCAGAAGGCAAAGGAGAGCAGGCCTGTTACATATCAAAAGTAAGAGCAAGAGGAGAAGGCGGAGGTACTACACATTTGCAAATGACTAGATCTCACAAAAACTCACTCATAAACATGAGGACATCCCAAAAAGATGGTGCTAACCCGTTCACAAGAAACCCACTCTCATGATCCAATCACTAGGCCCCTACTCCTACTAGGCCCCACCTACTAGTCCCCAACTCCAGCATTGGGGAATTCATTTCAACATGTATTTTGGTGGGAACAAATACCCAAACCACATCAGAGTCTTATTACTGTGTGAATATATGTGTGTATACATATTGCACACATATATTTATAATAATTTCATATCATATTATTATGATAAGCTATACTGTTTGTACTTACCAATCAATCTGAAGAAAATACCTGCTAATTGTTATGACTAAACTTTAGTCAGCTGTCTCTCCTTCCTCAGGGCCTTGAACTCTGAGCCTTCCTCAGCCTGAGCCGGCATTGCAGTGGGGAATGGGGAATGTTTAGGGTCTCTTTTATGGGCTCTCTCAAGAATCTGCTGACCTTAATTTAAGGAAAGGCATTCCTGCTTAACAGTTCCATTTCTTTACCCTTTTATTCCACTTTCCTATACCAAGTGTTTGTAGGTATATTTATTCCTCTTTATAAAAGAAAATCCCTTTCTGCCCAATCTTATGGCTTGAGAGTTTTCCCTTTTGTAATTTTCTTCATTTATTGTAATCATCATTTTGAATAAAGTCTCCTTCATTAAGTCTACATTTTTTTATTTTACTCAGAAAAAAGATTTTAATGAGAAGAGTTAATGGAAAATTAAAAAATAATATGATGAAACAAAAGTCTCCTAAAAATATGGTAGTTATAAATGGATTAGACATACCAATTAAAAAATGAAGACTCTAAGATTAAATTAAAAACAAAACCAAGTATGACACATACTTAAAACTGAAAGACACATACTTAAAACAAGAAGAGAAGGATTAAAAGTGAAGGGTTATAAAATACCTCAAATAAAACTGGGATTGTATTCATAATATCTGAGTAAATAATATTTAAGGTAAAGGTAGCATAATGTTCAAAGAAGAACATTATATGCTTGTATGAGATACACACATATATGCATCTAGCAATATAACCTCCAAATACATAAAACATTGACTGGCAGGAATTATGACAAAAAGGGATAATAGTTCTCAAGAATTTTAACACCGTTTTTAGAAATTAAGACATTAAACTAGCAGAAGAAGCAGAGTTTGAGTACTATAGAGTATTAAAAAGATCTATACTCAACAGAGAAGGTATTTTTTTAAATATACACAAACATTTGGCAAAAAACAAAAAGGTCTGCATTAGGACATAACAGAAGTCTCAATAAATGTTAAAGAATTGATATAAGACAAAATATTGTTTTTATAAAATCCAATATTTTTGAAAACTAAATAGTAAAGATTATTAAATAACCCTTGGGTTAAAAAGGAAATAGTAAAGAAAATTAAAAAGTATTGAGGTCTGACGTGGTGGCTCACGTCTGTAATCCCAGCACTTTGGGAGGCCCAGGTGGGCAGATCACGAGGTCAGGAGTTCAAGATCAGCCTGACCAACATGGCAAAACCCTGTCTCTACTAAAAATACAAAAATTAGCCAGGCATGGAGGTGTGTGCCTGTAATCCCTGCTACTCAACAGGCTGAGGCAAGAGAATCATTTGAACCTGGGAGACAGAGTTTTTAGCGAGCCGAGATCATGCCACTGCACTCCAGCTTGGGTAACAGTGTGAGACTCCATCTCAGAAAAAAAAAAAAAAAGTATTCAAAATTCGTGATCATAAGCATGTTAAAAATCAAATTTTTGGGAAAGAGCTAAAGCAGTGTTTATATAAAGAATGTAGAGCTAAAAGTACAATTATCAAGAAAGAAGAAAGGTGGAAGGTAAATTATTTTTACACTCAAGTCAGAAAGACAGGAAAAACATATCAAACCCAAAGAAGCAAGAAACAAGAATATAACCAAGGTAAAAGAAGATATAACACAATTTAGATCACAAACGATAAAGAAAATTAGCAAATGGAAAGCTGATTCTTCCAAAAGATTATTAAGACATACAAACTTCTGTCAAGATTGACCAAGAAGAAAGAGAGAAAATTTGCTAACAGTTAAAATAAAGAATGAAAAGGTAGAAGTAGCTACAAATTAAAAACTAAAAAGGAAGAAATAACTATTGACATTTTAACATGTATTGTGAATTACTATAAGCAATACATTTGAAATCCAGATGAAACTGGTAAATTCCTTAAAAATACCCATATAATTTTAAAAGATAGAGTGACAAGACAAGGGAAATTAGTTGCAGGTCAATTACCTAAAACAGTGTAAATGAATGATTAAGACTGCATTTTCGTGGCCTCTGACTTGCAGCAGCTATTCTAATTAGGTAGTTAAATAAAATAATAAATGAATGGATGAAGGATGATACTCAGCTGTCCTCTGTGATACTGAATGAAGGTACAGAGTGATTTCAGAGCACTGTTGTGACGGCGATAATGCATTGGAGGGAAATTGAAATGGCTGAGATTGGAATGGCCAAGAAAAGGGGTTAGAGAAATTCCAGGCAGGAGGAAGAATGATGTGGCAAGCAGGCGTGACAAATAGCTCTAAGATTTAAGACCTTTATAAAAAGAGACTTTGAGAAAAATGTTTGTGCAAACAAGTACCATCACCACCACAACAACAAAACAGATTTCCTTTTCATCACTCACTTTAATTTTGGGATAAAGTAAACTTTTCCTTTTTGCCTTTTCATGCACTGCATCCTAAAGCCAATTTCCATGATATTAAAAGAACAGAATTACTAAGAGCAAGACACTTTTGAGCAACATTAAACAGCCTGAGGGAAATCTTAATAAATAAGGAAAGAGAGATAATGAAGGGAATCCTTTTCTTCCCATTGCAGAATGACAATTGGCTCTCTATGCAAAAAGTGAGCTTGGAGAGAGAAAGATGCTATGGTGGCAATATCTTTTAGGAAATTGGTTAACAGGTTTATCATCATAAATTTCAGACAAAATTAAGCAGAAAACAGTCTAGTGGCATGGTATATTGTTAAGACAGACATTCTCAATGGGCACCATATCAAGGCATTCAACTGCAGTTGGGAAATGTGACAGATCCAGAAGGCATGAGTTCCTGTGTCTGTGCCAGCTCCCAGGGTGCACAGCTGGCCTCGATCACTGAGAGTATGCACATATGCCAAAGACCATGATTTTTTTAAAGGAAAATATAGATTCTCCTCTTCTATATTTTAGGTTTGGGTTTTGATGACTTTGCTTTGGCTGTTGAAAAGCCAGAGAGAAGGCCAGGCGCAGTGGCTCATGCCTGTAATCCCAGTATTTTGGGAGGTCAAGTCGGGTAGATCACGAGGTCAAGAGATCAAGACCAGCCTAGCCAATATGATGAAATCCTGTCTCTACTAAAACACAACAATTAGCTGGGTGTGGTGGTGCATGCCTGTAGTCCCAGCTACTTGGGAGGCTGAGGCAGGAGAATTGCTTGAACCCGGGATCCGGAGGTTGCAGTGAGCTGAGGTCGTGCCATTGCACTCCAGCCTGGCAACAGAGTGAGACTCTGTTTCAAAAAAGAAAGAAAGAAGGAAAGAAAGAAAGAAAGAAAGAAAGAAAGAAAGAAAGAAAGAAAGAAAGAAAGAAAGAGAAAGAAAAGCTTGAGAGAAATCTGAATAAATGAGGAAAGCACTAGGGAAACCCAGACCTGACTTGGTCTGTGGTTGGGTTAACTCCTATATTTAGGGCTCATGACTAACGTTGGGGAAGAGAAACACCTTTTCCTCCCCCATCTAGGTTCATGGCTTAAGCCCTGAAACAGAAGACAAACTAACCAAAAAACAATCATGTCAACTTATTTAATATGCTTTATGTGACATGAGACCTTCATAAGGAAATGAAGGCCCTAAGAAACAGTTAAACTTGTGTTGTATTTACATGTTAAGTTTGATGACAAGTGGACAGTTGTAAAGAAATATCATTTGACAAAGAGGTGTGATCTCAGGATAATGAACTGGGGATACTTTACAAGGTCTATTTGTTCAGTTTCTTCTCTCTGACCCAGTGTCTTCAGAGGCAAGGATGTTCCTTGCTTTACATACAGGGAGGGCAGCTCTCTAATGAGGGTCTCATCCCCTCTTCAGGGAAGGTCAGAAAATCCACTTTAGGTTTCATGATTTGCTTCAGGAGAAGGTGAGAATGAGCCTCCTGCTTCTGTTGTTTTCTCAAAATCCTTCAGCTTAAAATATTCAATATTCCAATGTGCCATATTTTGGGATAGCGTGTCCTAAACCTCATTGCTAACTTTGTCTCCACAGCTCTCTCTTTTCTCTCCCATGACCAAAGTGCTCTTCAGGGGATATTTTCTCAATTTCCCAGCTTCACAGAAGTCTTAGAATTTAATTTTGTTATCTTTAGCATCTGCTCCTTTTTCCTGACTTCTCTTCTGATACTAGATTAAAAATCTTTTTGTATTTCGTTAATGTTTATGGCTTTAGACCAGAGATGTGTGAGGTTAAAGGAAGCAGGCTGGAAACAAAAATGTCTAAGATATCAAAGATGGTCTAATCCTTGATTCACTAAAGGTAAATAGCTGCCTTATGCTCTGCATCTGGTGTCTCAGCCATGACTGACTTTGCTTTTCTAGAAAAATCTGCACACTTAGTCTGGGCAGCTTGCTTTACCAAATGCTGCTTCCTTTTGATCTGTAAAATCCTGAATCCTTTATGCCCCACTTGAACTCTACTCACGCAAATCTTTAATTCACTTTGCTTTAGTTTTTCCACCTGGGCCAATTTTTGGTACTTTCTGCTCTCTGGAGGAAGGTACTCTTTTATTCTATCTTAGATTTATCTTTTGACATCAGAGCCTTTTACTGTTGCTGACATTAGGTCAAATATTCTTTCTAAAATCTGTAGGTAAGTTAAATATTTGAAACAAGTATAGATAAATTGTTAATATAATAATGTATAAAAATGTTATGCAAATAGATGAGAATAAGACCTAAAAGAGAAAAGATAGAATATAAATGCATAAAATACAAAAGATAATGGAAACGTGAAATATTAATGACTCTAGTAACTACTGAAATGTAAGTAAAAATATTGAGATTAGCTTTTTTCTCATAAACAAACAACAAATAAATAAATTTTATTACTGTTGGAGGGTACTTTGAAATTGTTCTTATAAATTCTATGAATATAAATCACACAAAACTTCTTAGGAAGCTATTTAGTAATAAGTCTTGATAACATTAACAATTTTTATCCCTTTTAAGTAGTTTCTCCCCTACTAAGAGTTCATTCTAAGAAAGTAATCAGAAATGTTGCAAAAGACTAATGCATAAGCATATTCATTTATTTAAAAAAATTTAAAAAGAGCAAATGTGATGAATAGAAGAACAATTAAATTAGTTATGATCCCACCAAAGAAAGTAATATATGAATCCTTTTCAAATATTATATTTATAAAGAATCTTAATGATGTGAAAAAGTACTAAAATATTAAGTGAAAAAGCAGGGAAATATGAGATATACAGTAAAATCTCAAATATGCTTGTTTCATATCTCTGCGGCTCCTATCCATTTTGTATTTCTTCTGTGCAGCTCATCTATTCTCATTGTCTCTGCTTAAATATGGGGAGTTGATTTCTTCCTCTAGTGACATTCTTTTGTTTTATTTAATTTAATATCTCTCCCACTTTCTCAAGTATAAAGGTTTCAACAGTATAGATTTTTAATAGCAGGGCTTCAAATTTTAGTCAGTCATCATTTAGTCACTTATAAAGTGTTTACAGATCAAAAGCAATGTGTCAGATACAATTCAAGTCCCAGCAAGTTAGCAGTGAAGAAAATAGAGAGAGTTACTACTCTAAGAGACTTATATGCAGGTATATGTGGTATGTGTCTGATGGGAGAAGGGTGGAGACAATACAAATAAAAAATTAAAATGTTGAGAACAAAGAAGTGATAACAAAGATATAGAATATGATAATAAAAATGAGATAGCTAGAGTGTGGGTTTGGCTGGAAGAGGCCTCTTTGAGTAAGTGATATTAGGTTTAAAATGTGAGTAATGAGCAAAGGAAAGAACAAATGCCAAGAGTTTGGAATGGTATAGTACAGGAATGGAAAGAAGGTTAGTGTGTCTATTCAAAGGGATAGTAGAGAAAGATGGGACTAGAGAACTGGACAAGGGTAAGTTTACGGACCATAGTAAAAAGTTGGGTTTTTAAAAAAATAATTGGAGGCTATTGGAGAACTAATAGCAGAGGAGAAATATGATCTGAGTTATTCTCAAGAATATCCTGAGGGCATTGTGGCAAATGCACTTTGAATAAAAAGAGTGGAGACAGGAAGAGCTGATAGGAGACTGTAGCGTAGTTCATGCTAGAGAAAACAAGGGTTTGGATAGAACCATGACATTGGAGAGAGTGAAATGCAGTCAATTCAGACTGTATTTTGAAGTCTATCTTATGGGGCTTGGGACTTACCAATGACTTAGATGTAGAAGGTGAAGAGAAGAAAGAAAACCATATTTCTAACTGAAACAACTAGATTATTAGTACATTGTGCATAGATACAGAGGGCATAGATCTGAGGATTTGGTAGCAGCTACTAACAAGAAAGAAACTGATGCAGGAGAGAAGCCAGTGACGAAATGAAGTCCTTCATAAGACATCTGGGGATAGAAAGCAGGGATCAAGAGAAATGAGTTGTCTAGAATATTAGTAAGTGCATATATTTCATTGAGATGGGCAAAAAGAAAGAGCACTGTGCATAGAAAGAGTTCCTGGTGGAAATGATGAATAAATGAGATAACCTATCTAATTTCACTACCAAATCCATGTTGAGGTTATCAGATGCATATAGGGTATAAAAAGAGGGAGGCTGGATGATTTGACGAGAAACATGTATAAAATAATCCCCTAAGATTGTGGAAAATAAATTTAATCAGTAAAGTGAGACAAAGTCTAATAGTGTTGAGTGCCTATTTTAGAATTCTAGTCTAATCTGAAATTTGAAGTGAGTACAGTCATCATGGTTCTGTGCTGTGACTTTTCTCCCCATTGGCAAAATTCAGTGGACAACGTACAAATGTTAAATAAGTAGATGTTTGAGTTTAAATAAAATTGAAGTTGTGGGAGATAAGTATGGTGGAGAGAAACAGATTGGGGGTGAATTAAAGAGGGAAAGTGTTTGCTATGAATTCTAGACTGGATAAGGAGGAAAGGGAGGACAGTAAGGAGGAAAATGAAGAGTGAAAATGTGGAAGTGTCAATAGACATAAGACTTCCCTGAGGACACAGAATTGGAGTTGGAGTAAGTGAGATAGAAGAGTAGAGCATGATTAACCTTTAAACTCAGAGTTTGGTGACAGGTAGTCATTGATGATTACTTTAGAAGTGGGTATGGGGTAGAATAAAATGTAACACTAATGTACTCAAGAACTGAGAAGCCATCTCCATAAGGTTTAGTCTCTAAAAATTAATACTAAAAGTGTGGCAGGGAGAAAGTGAACAAGATGTTGAAGTTATAAATTAAGGATGGGGAGTGATTAGAAGATCTGCAATGAAAACAACATAGTAAGAGATGGTAAAATCTGATGACATTTACAATAATAGGGCCCTGAGTTTTGAAGAAGAAAGTAGAAAAGGCAATTTGGAAACATCTGTGGAAAGCAAGAGGAATTCTTACCTAAATCTTGGGACTTGAGGTATATAGTTTATGGGGAAAAAGACAATCTATACTTCAGATGTTGCAGGCAAAATGGTATTGGAGTTAGTTTCAGTTAGTGTCCAGAAGATGAATTTTGAGAATGTGTATGGGGTTGTGGGGCTTGATGGCAAATTCTGAATTTCAGAGTGTGCAATGGAAGAGCTTGGGAAGGCAATGAAAGATGAAAGATTAGGAGTAGTACGGAGAAGCACTGCAGTGTGAAAATAAGAAATCATATGATGAGGCTTGGAATCCACAAGTGCCTAAGGAACCTAAGGATGTGAGACTGATACCATTGGCCCTAGATGCCAGAGCACTCAACAACTGAATGTCAGATTGTTCCACTTGAGGACGCAATACTTTAAATACATCCAAGTATAATATAAATAATGTTTCTTAGGAAGTGATTTCCCTGCAGTAGTAGTGCACTTCCACTGGGATGGTGGGAGGGATTTAAAGGGACCTGGCCAGGGTGTCAGGAATGTTGAGGCAAGTCATCATAAAAGAAGCAAATGACAGTCAGGGTGGGTTATTGCACAGGGTTCTGAAGCACTGAGGTTGAGGTGGTTAAAAAACCAAAGTAGCAGAAACAGGAAAACCAGAGTGAGGACCCTAATAATAATAATGTATTGTATTTACAGGCATATTTCATTTTATTGTACTTCTCTTTATTGTGCTTCACAGATATTGTGTTTCTTACTAATCGAAGGCTTGTGGCAACCCTGCACACTGCAAGTCTACAGATGCCATTTGTTCAACAGCATGTGCTCAGTTAATGTCTCTGTGTCATATTTCAGTAATTCTCAAACTATTTCAAAGTTCATTATTATTATATATGTTATGGTGAACTCTGATCATTGATCTTTGATGTTACTATTGTAATTGTTTTGAGGCACCATGAACAGTGCCCATATAAGACAGCTAACTTAATCAATAAATGTTATCTGTTTTCTGATTGTTCACTTGACCAGGCATTCCCCATTTCCCCCTTTCCTCAGGCTTCTCTGTTTCCTGATACACAACTATGTTGAAATTAGGTGAATTAATAACTCTGCAATGGCTTTTAAATGTTCAAGTAAAAGGAGTCGTCACACATCTCTCCTTTTAAATTAAAAGCTAGACATGATGAAGCTTAGTGAGGTAGGCATGTTAAAAGCTGAGATATGTTGAAATCTAGGTCTCTTGCACCAAATAGCCAAGTTGTGAGTGCAAAGGAAAAGTTCTTGATGGAGATTAAAAGTGCTACTCCAGTGAACCCATACATGATAAGAAAGCAAAACAACTTTATTGCTGATATGGAGAAAGTTTTTGTGGTTTGAATAGAAGATAAATCAGCCACAATATTCTCTTAAGTCAAAGCCTAATCCAGAGGAAAGCCCTAACTCTCTTTAATTTTATAAAGGCTGAGAGAGGTGAGGAATCTGCAGAAGAAAAGTTGGAAGCTAGCAAAGATTGATTCATGAGATTTAAGGAAAGAAGTCATCTCTGCAACGTAAATATGCAAGATGAAGCAGCAAGTGCTGATGTAGAAGCTTTAGCAAGTTATCCAGAAGATCTAGTTAAGTTAATTGATGAAGGTGGCTACACTAAACAACAGATTTTTAATGTAAACAAAACAACCTTTTATTGAAGAAAGATGCTGTCTAGGACTTTCATAGCTAGATAGAAAATATCAATGCCTACTTTCAAAGCTTCAAAAAACAGGCTGACTATCTTATTAGGAATGAATGCCTCTGGTGATTGTAAGATGAAACCAATGCTTATTTGCCATTTTAAAAACATAGGGCCCTTAAGAGTTACATTCATAAAAATGTACTCTGCCTGTGGTGTAGAAATGGAACAATAAAGCCTGAATGACAGCACATCTGTTTTCAGCATGGTTTACTGAATATTTTAAGTCTGCTGTTCTGACCTACTGCTTGAAAAAAAGGACTATTTTCAAAATATTACCTCACTCATTGACAACATACCTAGTCACCCAAGAGCTCTGATGGAGATGTATAAGGAGGTGAATGTTGTTTTCATGCCTGCTAACACGATATCCATTCTGCAGCCCATAGATCAAATAGTAATTTTGACTTTCAAGTCCTCTTATTTAAGAAATATGTGTTGTAAGACTCCAGGTATCATAGATAGTGATTCCTTTGATGGGTAACTATGTATCGAATGGTAGAGTAAGTTGAAAACCTTCTGAATGCAATTAAGAATATTCATGGTTTACGAGAGGAGGTCAAAATGTCAACGTTAACAGGAATTTGAAAGAAGTTCATTCCAAAGCTCATGGAAGACTTTGAGGGGTTCAAGATTTCAGTGGAAGAAGTAACTGCAGATGTGATACAAATAGCAAGAAAACTAGAATTAGCAGAGCCCAATTTAGGGAGATGTGACTGAGTTGCTGCAATCTCATGATAAAACTTGAACAGAAGAATTGCTGTTTATGAATGTGCAAAGTGGTTTCTGGACATAAAATATACTCCTGGTGAAGCTCCTATGAACATTGTTGAAATGGCAACAAAATTTTTAGAATATTGCATAAACTTAGTTGATAAAGCATTAGCAAGGTTTGAGAGAATTGACTCACATTTGGAAAGGAACTCTACTGTGGGTAAAAATGCTATCAATAGCATTTCATGCTACAGAAAAATGTGCTTTGAGAGAAGGAGTCAATTATCATGTCTAACTTTACTGTTGTCACAGCCATCCTAACCTTCAGCAATCATCACCCTGATCAGTCATCAACAGCCATCAAAATTGAGGCAAGATCTTCCATCAGCAACATGATTACAGATTACTGAAGACTCAAATGATTGTTATCATTCTTTAGCAATTTCTAAATCAGGTATATACATTTTTTTCAGGCATAATACTATTGCACATATAACAGACTATAATATACTGTAAACTTAACTTTTTATATATACAGGAAAACCAAACAAATGTTTGTGACTCACTTTATTGCAATGCGTGCTTTATTTCAGTGTTCTGTCACTGAACTAACAATTTATCAGAGGTACATTACTATGAATAGGCTTTTTCTAAGTATTTTACATGCATTAAGCCATGTGGTCCTCAAACAAGTCTCTAACAGAGGTATTTATATTTAATCATACTCTACAGATTTGAAAACTGAGGTACAAAATGGTGTAAACTAGTAGAAGACACCCAGCTAAGAAACAGCAGTGTTAGAAAGGAAACATAGAGCCTGCTGTCAGAGCCCACACCTGCACCACCCCTCGGGGCTCCAAGTCAGGAAGTGCCCAAGTACGTGTTACCCAAGCCAGAAGCTATGGAATCATTCCGAAGTCCAGGTTCTTCCTCATTCAGTTAATCACCAAGAGCAATTGGTTCTGACCTCTAAACAGCTCTTATTCTGTTTACTTTTTTTTGCATCCACACTACTACCATTCTACACCAATCCCTCATCACCAGGATTACAGCAATTACTTCTTAAAAGGTTTCCTTGTGCCTTACTTTGGCCCCTCTAAGCAAAGGTCTTTAGTGGAGTTAGATCTTTCAAATGCTCAATCTTATCACATCACTTTCCTGCCTAAAGCCTTTCTATTGCTTTTCATTGCTCTTGGGGTAAAGTCAGCTGCATAGTAAACTATTAAAAGTTCTCCATGATTTCATGTCAGCTTACCTCTCCAGCTTTACTTCTTTCCTCTCAGAGATTCTGTATAATATATACTTTACTGTTATTAGACTTGTTTAAGTTCTTCACCAGGTGTGTAAATGTGTTCTCTCACATCTTGGCTATTTTGTAAGATGTTTCCTCTGCCTACATGTTACCCTACTCTTATCTTCTTCTGTATGTTAAGAAGTTTTCATAATGGCTGCAATGCAATGATGAGATATCTAAAGTATCCCATAAATGCTCTAAGAGCTCTAAGTTATGTGTTTTCAAGATTCTATCATTCAACAGACCACTGGGAAAACTAAATACTAGAAAAGAGAGTTTTATTAGTTTGCAAGCCGGGAAGATACAGTCTATAGACATCTGTGTAAAGTGCTCTCTCTTTGAAGAGAGGAAGGACAAGTTCGGTTTTATGCCTCATAGGGCCAGTATCGTAGATATTCAGCAGGTTTTGGGGAAAAGCTATACATATTTGTTAGGGGAGCCAAGTGCATGTAGATTCGGTAAACATATATGTAACATACATCCCGTGTTTACCTTGGGTCAGAGTTTTAGCATTAAAATGAGATGGAATTTGGCTCTTTATGTCAAAAGATGAACTATAGGACACAAAGACGGTTTGTATGCAGCCTCCATAAGCTGGCTGAAACCAGCTTAAGGTCTACAGTTGCTTATCAGAAGAAAAGAATGTTTGTAAGGCTGGTCCTGTGTCCAACCAGAGTTTTAGCAGTCTGGGTTGTAAATCAGACCTGATAGATCCCATTGTTAGGGAGTTTAGTAACAGACGTTTAGAAATTTGCTATACAAGCAGGTCCCTGAATTCTTGACCTATAGGTAACTTTTGGCTCTGTCTCAGTTGATAAAGGGGCATCTATTTTGGTCTCTTAGATGGCATTTCTAAGAACCAGCCTCTTTCCATTCCACCATTTTTAGAGTGTTGGCTTCTATCATTACACTTATCACTGCAGGAGCCCAGATGGTGTATGTAGCCTATGAAGAAGTCACCCAAATATTCTTTAATGAAAGGACTTGTTGGTCCTAGTTTTGGGAATACTCTTAGCAGACAGCCTTCATCTTTCAACTTTTTAAGGGACTGCCTTGGTTGCAAAGAGCTACATTACAAAAATTCGAGAGCTTTTTGGGGTGGCCTATATGCAACTACTTACTGATACAGGTGCATAAACACTTGGCCATCTAGTCCCAGTGGGGGACAATTCTGAAGGACCTTTCTTGCACCAGAGTTCCTGGTTGGCTAAGGCATTATATTCAACCTCTTAGTCTCTCTGATTCAGCATCTGCTCTTTTTCTTTCACAGGTTTTATCCCAAGGGTATTCCCAAACATCCCACATGCTAAACTCTGTCTGAGAGTCTACTTCTGAAAGTCAGTCATTGGTACCTCGGTGGTCAAGACAGCAACCAGTAAGAGCACATTTTTGATCTGGATCACTTGCTGCCTGGCACAACTGGTGATCAATTGCTAGAACTCTTACCAGTGGTGAAGTGGGTTGGTATATCACTGAAAGAGAATGTACTGGCTTACACAATTCATAAGCATTGGAAAAATATAAAGTAGTAACTACAAAACAGTAGAACCAGATGAAGTGACATGTGCCTGTAGTCTCAGGTACTCTGGAGGCTGAGGTGGAAGGATCCCTTGAGGCCAGGATTTCAAGAACAGCCTGGGCAACATAGTGAGACCCTGTCTCTACATAAATAAATTTTTAAAAACCAGCCAGTCGTGATTATACGTGCCTGTAGTCCCAGCTACTCAGAAGGCTGAGGTAGGAAGATCACTTCTGCCCAGGAGTTCTTAGCTGCATTGAGCTATAATCACACCCTTGCACTCCAGCCTGGGCAATAGAGTGAAATCCTGTCTCAAAAGCAAACAAACAAAATGATACTAAACTAATTGAGGTTTGGAAAAAGATAATAAAGAATTGAAGGGAAATTAGTAGTTGATTGAAAGATAAGGGCAAAAGCCAGATGTCCTTGTTGAAGGCAGATAAAGATACTGTCACCTTTTCCAAAAGCAGGGTAGAGCCCATTGTGAAACAGGTCTAGGACTTAATTTTCATAGTAGCGGGATTCTGCAAGTAGGTCTCTTTGAGATTTCTCAAATGCACAGGACTTAAATTCTGCACTTCCTGTCTCCTGTGTGAGACTGCAGCTGAGCTCTCTTGCTTAGCCTTTAGCTGGCAATCTGTTGTATTCCTCTGAACATCTTGTAATCTTCCCAGGAGCATGTGCAGTTTAGGGGTTAGCTTAGTTTTTGAGGGGATCTTATAAGCAGAATGGAGACACCCCTCTTTAGCTCAGGCTCTTTAAAGGATTCTTCTTCTTCACTTCAACTTCTATCCACTTGTGTCCAATAAGACTGAGGTTTTCTTCTTGATTTCTAACTGTCCAGCGCCATGTGCTCTTGGAGGAAAAGCTATACGATAATGGGCCTCATCCAGTGTGATCTCCTTTTCCCAATAACGAACTTTCCAAGTGTCTTTCTGCCTTTGGCTTCTTTTCAGTGACTTTGAGTAGCTGCTTTTTAAATATTTTGCCCAGAGCTTGTACAGAAAGGATTCATTTCATTCCAGCTACTCTAATATTATTCAAAGGAGAGCTCTCAATATTACAGTTTTCTGAATTAGAAAGAAGTAAACCATCTACTCATCACCACGTAACACAGCTTTCCCTGGCTAAGTCCTCCTCAATATTTAGATTTGAGATTAAACATCCTTGCCCATATGTGACCTGTGTTCCTGAGCTTTAGAAGAGGCTAGGTCTACCCACTTCTGATGTATCTTCCTATAGTTCCCTGTATGCCCACCATGAAAACGTTCATCATGATTTTTTGAAGTGATGTTTTTAAAGTCTGTTTATCTGAATAGACCAAAAATTCTCTGAGGATAACAATCATGTGTCTCATGTTTTTTGTTGTATCTCAGGGCCTCCCACATGGTAGACAAATGATAAACATGAATGAAAAAGTGAATAAATCCAGATTGATAGGGAAAGTCACATAGTTCAGGATTACAAACAGAAAGAGAGAAAGGCTCTGTAAGCCTTGAACACTGATCTTGCCTCTACTAACTGAAAATAGCTCTTTGGACAGCTCTTGAGTCTCTACTCAATCTCTCCTTTGAGATCCTCACAGGATCCCACGAAGACACCCATGTGGGTTGAGGCCAAGGTTAAAAATAGTCAGGGCAAGGTGCCACTGAGAATCACGCCTGTGTTTTCTCCAAGAATTTTGGAACTTCTTTCCCATAAGAGAGAAGCCAAGCCTGGGCAATATAGCGAGGCCCCAACTCTACAAAAATAAAAATAAAAAAAGTAGCCAAGCGTGGTGGTGCATGCCTGTAGTCCCAGCTACTTGAAAGGGTGACATAGGTGGATCATTTGAGCAATGATTGAGCCACTGTACTCCAACCTGGGTGGCAGAGTGAGACCACATCTGAAAAAAAAAAAAAAAAAAAACAAGAAAAAAAAGAGGGAGAGAAAGGCCAGACATCACTAGAGAGGAGAAAGTCCAGAGGTCTTAAATGCCAAGCCAGGTTTCTCTGTTAATTGTCCTCCTCCTAATGAACCAATCCAGTCAGCTGCCAATCACCTACACACTCTCTAAACAGATATTAAACTCTTCATGTTTTGAGTACTTCTCACCTATATTTTTTGTATTTTAGTTTTTGTTCATCAAGTTAGGGGTTGGTAAATATATATATTTGTATTATATCTTCAAACATTGATAAATGAGCCTTGGGAAATAAAAAGACTTCAGTCAGCGCCAATAATCTATTAAGGTAATTAATCAAACACAGACTTTGTCAACCTGTTCTTGTTCTGTTATGTTTTATGACTCTATTATTATTTCACCAACACAACAAAAGGAATTAATCTTTATTGCAAGGAAAAGTTTGGGAGATAAAGAAAAGAAACTTAGCTGCCAGTCTCCATATTGTGGTTCAAATCAATCATCTGACAGATTGGATTATTTTTAACGGTAATGCATTCATTAGACCTTATTGGAAACATTTTAATGAATGATAGTATTTCCTCGCTATCAGAATACAGATCTGTCACTCAGAATGAACTTGCTTAACAACTCAGATGCCCTTGCATTAGCTCTCTTCTGTAACAGGATATGAAAATCTTCAGAAATCAGTAGTTGAATAACAGTTACATATTTGCAGGAATGCTCGTAAGTGCGTTGAGAAAGGCATGTAGGTAAACTCAGAAGAATTTTTCAAATCTAGAAATAGTTAATACTAGAGGAGATTCAAGGTTTCTCGAGAGGACACTTATACATGAAGGGGTTCATTTGTTTCTAGGTCTAGCTCCTCAGACAATTGGATTATTTCTCTACATCTAGTGCAACATAGTCATAGACACCCATAAAAATAAGTACTTCTCAGTGGATTAATGTGTATTTACTGAGCATCTATTATGGCATGAACAATAAATTAGGTTCCATGGATCTAGAAATAATTAAAACATGTAGTCTCTATGGACAATGAACTTTAATCTAGTTGGGAAGATTCTTATGGGAGTACAATGTAAGTTCATTGTTTGCATCAGTATATGAAAATTTCTAGCAGATTGATGTGGACGTATGTATCAATCAAATGCAAAAAGAAATGAATTGGAATATACTGTGGGCCTGAGGGATCTTCCAGACCCAGGAGGTGAGTTCAATGTGTCATGTGGGCCTAGGAGTTGAGGAAAACCACTGCAGTCCTGCTGAGGATCTTGTAGAAAAGTGTTTAAGTGATTTCACACATTTTCTCCTCTCTAGTATGATTAAGTTTCAAATCTGAAAATTCTACCAGGATAAACCTATGTGAAAAATCCTAGTTTCAAGATATATGTAACTTCCCTTAAATTGCCTCTTCAAAATGACTCTATTTTGTCCTAGAAAATGCCCTGAAGCATCCATCAGGTCCCAGGGTAACCTTCGAGCAATTATTTTACCCTTCTGAGCCTCAGTTTTCTCTTGTGAATAAGAGAGTACCAAATTAGAGGGTCATCATGGTCTCTTGTTATTCACAAGTAGTTTCATGAACAGTTCTTTACTTTCTGTTGAGTAGAAAACAGGTATCAGAAAACCCAGCTGACCTCGTCTTTCTGTTTGGTGGCTCCATCTCTGCCTTTCAGTCAGTGCCCTGCCCTGTTTTTCTTGGCACAGGCAATTCACCCATGTTGCCGAGAGAGGGTATGGAGGTGAAGGGAAGTGTTCTGTTCTAGTTAGTTATCCAATTCTAAATTTTTAATGCCATTCCTGTTCTCCTATCACCTTGAAGTTGTTGGGTACCAATGGGTATTAATAAAGGATAAGTTTCATGAGGTCAGTGGGAAAGTCTCCAAACCATTTTCTATGGTTAGCCAAGCAGAAAGCTAGGGGACACAAGGTCAGGAGAAAAGAAAGAGTGACAGGAAATACATGTTTAATTTAATCATTGATTCTCAAGTATATTAAAAAGGAGAAATAGTATAATTAAGAATTCTCCACACAGAATTAAGTCTACAGTAAATTCGTATATTGGAGGACCAGTCAATAAAAACAAGGTTTACATTGAGTTGAAAAGTTCACTTCAGAACAGAAATGTTTGGACTTGTTTTATTTCCCTTAAAATTAATCTACTGCAGAAAAGAACATTTTGAAAGTGGCAGGAAAACGCATATCATCTCTAATCCAGAGGTTCTGCTGTAAACTACCTCTAGAAAGTCCAAGACCTGGTTCTGTGACCCAAACATGAAAAGGAGTGTTGACCCAAGGTAGCAAGACTCTCAAAGTTTAAAGTATACAGTGGCTTCCCCAAGGGTGCTGCCTGTTTTAGGGCTGTATATACACAATTGACTCAAGCTGTTTGATGTGTGTTCTAGGCACTGAACTGAAACCAGGAGATAATGCCACAAAACACATGTGGTTGGGACAACAGAGACTGGCACTGTGTCTACAAAGTACCGAAACAATTTTTAAAGGCGCTCCTTAGAAGCAAGTTATTTATTTATATGTATATTTTAAACTGATGGCCAAATATGTCAAATTTCTCAGAAGTGGATGCTTCTTTGACTGTGGTGCCTACGCAAAATAAACTCTACAGATACCTCTGAAACTCTGGAAATGGGATAGTCTCTCATTCAAAAAGTCATGAGTGACATCCCTGGATCAGTAAAGGGGAAAAATCTAATATTAGCCAAACAATAACTGTTTTTCAGACACTGGATTAAGGGTGTTACATATGTTGTTACAATAAATACAATCTGTCAATATCATTACAATTACTTTCTCCGTTTTGGGATGAGAAATCTAGGACTCAGCCAGCTTTGCTTTGCTCAAGGTTACACACTCAGTGCCAGAATGGAAGTCATCTCTGCCTACTATAGGATCTGGCCTTGTAAACACCATCATATATTACCACTCCGGTAATAATAATAGTTAGTAGTGAAATTTCACATATATTTTGGTTATCCTCACAAATGTTTGAGATATATTATATTCTCTCAAAGTTACAGATGTTATAACTGAACCTTAGAAAGTCTAAGAGGTAAAGTCATAGGCCAATGGAAGTAAGACAGCCCAGGGACTCTTGTTCTGCCAGAAAGTTGTCATAGTTCAGAAGACACTTCATATGTGCACATCCTCTAGCAAGATAATGAGACACGGGGTATTAGCAAGTAGGTGTTTTGACAGTGTGATGTTAGAGTATAAATAGGCAAACAGAACAATGGAATTGAATGTTCAGAACTAGACTTCAGTACATGTGCAAATTTGGTATATGACAAATGCAGTATCTCAAATAACTAAGGAAACAAACCTTTTCGCAACAGTATTAAGACAAATGTGTAGCAATTTGGGAAGAGGTAAAAGTAGAACAGAGATCTAAATATAGCAAATAAGACCACACAAGTACTATAGGAAAACATGGGTATATTTCTCTTTAGCCTCAAGTATAGGAAAAAACTTTTTAAATATGGCTTAAAATTAAAAGAAAATATAAGAAAAGATAATAAATATAATGACATAGCAAATTTGATATAATCAGGATTAAAAAAAATACACCATAAACAAAGTAAAAAAAAAAGCCATTGGGAAATTGGAAGAAAATAACTGAACACACATCACAGTTAAAGTTTGTCCTGGTCATATATAGAAGCCTTTAAACTGAAGAGAAAAGGACGAGAAACTTGATAGAAAAATGAAGATACACACAAACAGACCATTTACAAAACCATTAAATGATTTTCTGCAAATATGCATTTTACCATAGTTATAATGACAGAACTACAAATGAAAACCACACGAAAACACTACTTGTCATCTTTCAGATTGGTACTTTTCCCAGATCTGATAATATATTCTGTTAGGCTTTATGGACTTAAAACTCTCATACATTGCTGTGGAAATGCAAAATGCAAACCAGTATAACCCTCTTGGGGAAGAATTTGGCCATAACTGACATTAAGTACATATTCAGTTACCTTTTGATCCAATAACCCACTTTTTGTAACTTATCCTGAAGATACACCTCGAACAATACAAAAATATATTTGCACAGCTTACTCCATGAAATATTATTTGTAATCTCAAAGAATTAGAAACAACTGAAATATCCACACATGGGAGAATACCGAAATAAACTATGGTACATTTGAGCAGTGGAATATAATGCACCTTTAAGAAGAATGAAGATTTCTATGAGCAGAGATGGAGGGATTTCCAGAATATATTAATTATAGTGAAGTTCAAGAAAATATCTATATATTACTTTTGTGTAAGAAGGAAGTGAACATACAAAGGTGTGCATGAACCAGTGGAAATAGAAATAAAGAAAGAGCAAATCAGAAAATACGAATATTAGTTACCTACAGAGGGTGGATGGGACGGGAGAAAAAGGTAGAAAAATCAGAATGAAGTAGTCAGAATCTAGGACAGTGACCCTTCTCTAAGAATACCATTTCATATAGTCAGGACAGTTAGAAACATGTTAGTGTTTCACTTGCCCAAAATAAATCATCAAAATCCAACAAGAATGAAAGTGAAACTCAAAATAGAATCAAAACACAAACAAGTGATGCTAACTCTATTAAATGTGAAAAACTTAACCACACTGGAGGGATTGGAAAGGAAAGCTAGGTAACATTGGGAAACAGCATTTTGTTGATAATCTCCAAGGTGAGAGGTATGAACTATACATAAGCATCATAATCATATTAATAATTTGTTTTGCGAGGAGGTACAGGTTGTACATTCTTAAATTGTAGTATGTGTATTCTATGATTGAATAAATTTTTTAATGGTTACTGAGACTCAGGTATCAGAGAAAAAAGTTAAAAAGAAGGAAAAGGGAAAGGCTATAACAAATCTTATGGTGTTGAACTGGAATTGGAGATAGCTATGGGAAATCATAGGACGGATTGAGAGGAAGAAAAGAAGGAAGGAAGGAAGGATGGAAGGAAGGAAGGAAATAAAGGACTGACTACAGGCAAATATCCCTCATGAACATATATACAATGGTTCTCAATTTTTAGCAAATAGAACCCAGCAATATATAAAAAGAATTATACACTGTGACCAATTGAAGTTTATTCCATGGATTCAAGTCCTGTTCAATATTTAAAAATCCATCAATTATTTACTAACCATATTAACAGGCTAAATAAGAAGAATCACATGATCATGGCAATTGATACAGAAGAAGGTTTTGACAAAATTTAATACCCATTCATGATAAAAACTCTCAGAAAAATAGGAATAGAGAGTAGCTTCCTGAGCTTATGAAGAACATATCCAACTAAACACCTGCTCACATTACAGTTGGTAAAAGGTTGAATGCTTTTTGCCTAACATTGAGAACAAGGCAAGGATTTCCACTCTCATTTAACATAGTGCTGGCAGTTCTGTTCGGTGAAATAAGGCAAGAATAGGTAATAAAATACATAGAGAGAGAATAGGAAAAAATAAAACTGTTCCCGTTTGCAGGCGACATGACTTTCTGCATATTAAATCCCAAAGAATCCACAGAACAAACCTCTTAGAGCTCACAAATTCCTTCAGCTAGGTCACAGGGAACAAAATAAACATATAAAATTGTAATCAATTATATGTCTATATGCTAGTAACAAAATAGTGAACCCCATAATTGAAAACACAGTACAACTTACAAGCTAAAAAAGCAAATAAGACAAGTGTACATTTCACAATATAAGTACAAAACTTGTGTGCTGAAAATTACAAAGTGCTGATGAAAAGAACAAAAGGAGATCTAGTAAGGAGAGTCACCCTGTGTTCATAAGTCGGAAGACTCAGTGTAGTAAGGATGTCAATTCTCCCCAACTGACATACGAGTTTACTATAATTCCTATTAAAATATCAGGAAGATATTTGGTGGATATAAAGAAGAATACTCCAAACTTTACATAGAAAGTCAAAAGAACTAGAAGAGATAAAGCCATTTTGAAGAAGAATAAAGAGAAATGATTCCGTTCCTATTGTATTAGCTACAGTAATCAAGACTATGGATGACTAATGAAGGTAATCAAAGTCTTGATTATGTGATGGGAGCATAAATCAATGGGATGAAGCAGAGGACCCAGAAATAGCCCTACACAAATATGCCCAACTGATATTTGGCAAAAGTGAAAAACAGTTTAATGGAGAAAATATAGCTTTTTCAAGAAACTGTGCTAAAACAAGTGAGCATTTCTGAATTAAAAACAAAAGTTAAACTTCAATGTAAGTCTTACACCTTAGACAAAAAAACTAACTCAAAATGGACTATGGATTTGGATGAAAAACATAAAACTATAAAACTTTTATGAAAAAATATGCAAAAATCTTCAGGAGCTAGGGCAAAGTGAAGAATTCCTAAACATGACCCAAAAACTAGGGTTCATAGAAGGAAAAATTAATAAATAGGCCTTCTTCAAAATTAAAAAAGAAGCATAGGAAAAGATGCTAAATATCGTCAGTCATGTGCAAAATGCAAATTGAAACCACGGCAAGATACTACTACACCCCAATCAGAACGATTAAAATAAAAACTACTGACAATACCAAATGCTGGGTTTAACCTGACCACAGATAAACTGAGAAATTAATTAAATGTGCAGGTCTGTAGATTAAACAGTGCAGTCAGTTCAATGTTAACTTCTTGATTTTGATAATTGTACTGTGTTAGTGGGAATCTGGGTGAAGTTTGTATGGATAGTTTTTATAGAGGTTATCAACCTTTTCTTTAAGTCAAAAGCTATTCACATATAAAAGTATAAAAAGTTTTAAATATTTTAAAATTCAAATTGATGCTGCACAAAATAGATGAGAAACATGGACTTGTCATTTGTTTATTGTTGGGTGAAATCTAATGCCTAAGTACTCTTCCTCCATTAGGATAGCCAAGCATCTCTCACTGGCACAGACAGGGTGATAAACCGTGGACAGTCTTATCGGTATATTGCAAGATGCTCATTTCATACTGGGGAGTGGCAGGTCTATTTTAGAAGTTTGGGGGTTTTGTTGGTATGATGAAGAATCATATGATTTAGAAGAGTGGAGTTGTGCAGGCTCATAAAATAGATTTTAAGGCTGAGAATGATTCTAATTTGTACTCTCTTCAACCTATTTGAGTTGTCTTCTTTTCGTTCCAAGGAAAACTTCCAGCTCTGAGTGGGTTGCTGTTCTGACGTATGTAGGCAGTGGCTGTTTAATACATCTTGGCCCGACAGTGGAAGAATCCGATCCCCTCAACCTGTCATCTCTATGCTTTGGTTTCATTTATTTTTCCAGTCTTCCTCTATGTTCTGTGAGAATTGCAGCAAAGGCAATGCAGTCTCTGGCAGCAGTCAGAGTGGCCTAAATATTAGTGATAATTGTATGGTACAGTAATTGCAAATAGCGGTGATTAATTCTTACAATAATAGCTGTCTTAAGAACAATTGATTTCCCTTCCAGTCATGTTCAAGTTTCCCATGAGAAAGCTCTAAAATGGTTATTATTATTAGTTTAAGCTTTGGGGAGAAAAGGGAAGATGAAAAGAACGGTGATTACTTTGGAGTTGTCAGCACTGATTCTTCATTAGTGTGGGGAGCAAGGGCATTCATGGCAATGCAAGTGGAAGTAATGTCCTACCTTGAAAGAAAATCAGCCTGACTCTCAAAGCAGAGGGAAGCACAACTCAGTGAATGTGGATCTCACAATCACAGCCATAGAGATCCTTAAAACTGTGATGACACAGCACAGAAAAGGAAGAGACAAATTCCTTCTCAGCAATCACTCTCTCTTGCAGAAGTCTTTTCCAGCACTGTGCGATTTTGTTTTGAAACCTTCCTGCTATAGCCATCTAGGTATTATTATCTCCATTTAATGTACACTAATGGACAGAAATATGAGGCAGTAAATTGCCTCTTTCAGACCACTGAAGAAGTCAGTGTTGAATCTGGAATTTAAGATTAAATAGCCATTACTCCCATTTTTATGATCAGATTAAGAAGCTATACCAAAATTTCAGGGCTAGTTTCCCTCACTGACTGCCTTCCACCCCTCTTCTTCTTGGTTAAGCCATTAACCAAGATGTTACCTAACATCTTGGTTAAATTAATTATTTAATTAATTTATGTTAATTAATTGATGTTAACTAACACCAGATAGAATTTTTGGCCATGTATTCAGTAGTCAGCTAAAACCAATCAGTTTATCGTATATTAATATGCAAACTTCTCTCAGTGTTAAACATTATAGTTTTACTTTGCTAACTCTCCAAATTGGGAAAAACAATTCCTAAATTTATTCACTAGTGTCAAATGTTTTTGAGGAAAATCACTAGATTTTTGAGCAGTATATATGTGCATGCATAAATTAAGTAGTAAAAATAAATGTTTTATTTTTAAATTTTTCATTATTTATTTATTTTAAGACAGGGTTTCACTGTCACCCAGGCTAGAGTGCAGTGCTGCGATCACAACTTACCACAGCCTCAACCTCCTGGGCTCAAACAATCCTCTTCCCTCAGCTCCAAGTGAATAGCTGGGACCACAGGCAAGTGCCATCATGCCTGGCATTTTTGTTTTGTTTTGTTTGTTTTTTTAGAGACAAGGTCTTACTGTGCTGTTCTTGAACATTTGGACTCAAGCGATCCTCCTGCCTTGGCCTCCCAAACTTCTGGAATTACAGGAATGAGCCACTGTGCCCAGCCAGGAATTTTAAAAGTTCACTGTATGTTTAACATTTAATGGAATTATGTCTACTTTCACATACTTGCCCTTCCAAACAGACATTCACTTGGAAACGTATTGATAATTTTCTGACTTCCCCAGATCTTACTAGACTCTCACCTCCCTAAAGGCAAGTGTTCATCCTTATATACTCAGCTCATTCCTATATCCTTAGGATCTGGTACAGAATCAAGTACCTAGTACAGTGTCTAATAAGTACTTGGTATAGTTTCCAGTATGGTATCGGGTGCCAGGTACTTAGTACCTGGTACAGTATCTGGAACATTGTGGTTAGTAAAGTTTGTTAAATGAATTAATGGATTATGTCTATATTTTCTCCACATATTTCAAGAAATCTGATACTAATGTTTTTGGGCACTTGTCTGCCTACATACCCCAGGAGGCGGGGGTTTTAACTGTATTGGGTTAGCTATTTCTGTGTAACAAATTATCCCCCAAATTTAGCAGTATGCAGTAACAGACATCTGCTATCTTACACAGTTTCTGAGAGTTAAGAATCTGGGTTGTCCAGGCTCAGAGTTTCTCACCAAGTTTCATGAAGCTGTTGTCTAAGACTGCAGTCATCTTAAGGCTCAAATAGAGCTGGAGAATCCACTACCCACTCACTCATGTAATTGTTGGTAGATCTCAGTATGTTGCTTGCAGTAGACCAGAGACTTCAGCTTCTTGCCGTATGGGCCTTTTCCTAGGGCTGTTTACAACGTAGCTCACAGCATGCCTTCTTCCAGCATAAATAATCTGAATGAGAAGGAGGGATCAGGTAAACATTGGAGCATATAAAATAGAAATATCAATTTTTTATTACCTAACCTTGGAATGACAAACCATCATTGATTTATTAGTCACTAAGACCAATCCTTGTACAATGAATAGGGAGGAAACCACAAAAGAACGGGAAGGTTAGGATGTCATTGAGGGACTATCTTGGACCCTGGCTTTCACAAGGATGATGTAACGTTTTACATATAGCTCTCCACCTCAAGTTTATGTAACATGTTGTTAGCATATTGTTTCAGATGGGGATAACTCTTTAAAGAGGACAGAACCATCTCAGATTTGAGAATTTCTGTAGTAAGCACTATGCTAAGTTCATTGACATGATTGCAACAGTAATCTTAAGTGTAAAAGCACTGGAGGTAAAGTTGAGAGGAGCGACTAAATGAAGTAGGGGGCAAATGTCAATTTGCATTGCATCTCCAATAACCGGTCATGGGTACTCATCAAATTCCCATACCTCAACCTCTTCTTTTGAGCAGGGAATTCTTTTATTTCTTCCAACAGTTGAAAGGGCTGACTTAGTAGTATGAAACACAGAGTGGAGATGGCTGATAACTAGTAGAATGACTATATAATTTATTGCCCAACCCAGCACACTATTTAGAGCAAAATGGAGCACGATTAATAATTATGCCAAGGCAACAAGCATACGTTGAGACTGTCCAGGGCAGTCTCGGACACATACTCACCCCGTAAATGAGAGCCATTTATTTTGGGCCATGTTTTACTGTGAGATGCTTGGAAGAGTGAGTTTGGTAAACAGTCCGTTGAAACTCACCTTTTGTGATTTTCACATGACTATCTTGCTCAGAAGGAAGAATTGAAAAAGAAGCAAGCAGCCCAGTGTACTGTCTCTCGACAAAGGACAGCCTCTTGGGGAAGGATTGATTTGTAAGGATGTTGTCTAAGAATTCATGTCTCTCTCAAGGAAATTACCAGTCATTAGGGATTTGAACAAATCTTTTACTGCAGTTTTCCTCATATCAGTTGCAAATAGAGGGTCTGTTTAATTTTGTAAAATTTCTTTTCATATGCATCTAATTAAAGTATCTGTTGAGTCCATCATGTTGTGTTCAAGTTAATTGAATAGAAAAAAATTTAATGGCCCTCTATTAGATTTTCCTGGTTAATGTCATAGGCATCCATTGATTTTTTTTAATTAGGGATTTCTGTTAATGGATTTGCACAAATTAAAATCTGTCTAATAACTGGTGCTCCTCTGGCAGTTCTGAGGACACTTGCTGGGATTTTGGCAAGTCCCCTTGATCGAATTTGGGGGAATTTGCCTTTTCAATGACAGATTCTTATAGAATTGTAAAATGAGATTAGAATTCCTGCTGATACACTTTGCTACTCCATAGATTTTTCCTCCTCTTAGAAATAATCATGAGACTCTTACCGAGACTAGTGTATAAATAGTAACATTCACTTGCACCCAAACACAGAATATTAAGCCTAATGCACTAAAGCCCAAGGACTCCTTGGGATCCCAGGTAGAATGCTATGCTCTTGGTTTTCTCTGGATACAGTAATAATGGTAGAGTCACTGAAGGGCTGGCTAATGTGGATGTTTAGCATGGCTGTAACGAGGAGAAACAATTGTATCCGAGGTGATACAATCCAGTCCCCATTTTTCTTTCTTTTTGCGTTTTCCAAAAGAGAGTAAAAGAAGCAGCAAAAATTGTCTAAAGGCTTTGAATTAATTTGAGAGAGTACTTTTACTCATGCTGTTATTTTTCCAGGAGTAATTTTCAGTCTTAGACTGGACCATAGTTCTGGTCTTGATGGTTTTTGAGGGTTTAATGTCAGAAAGGGGTTAAACAATATTCTTACTGTAACTTATTTCTTCCCAGCAAATTACTTAACATTCGTTCTGGACTTGAGTCTGCTGCAAGACAAAAAGAAACCTGAGGGAAACTCAGGGGTGAAATAAACACTTTTCAGGGTCAGCATCTGCTGTGGGAGAAGAGAAAATATGAGGCCACAGGGCAAGAGAGAATGGAATGCCTTCACCTTCATGGACTGAGTGGCTTTGAAGTTGCTCAGAGCACACCAGCCCCCGCTACCATTTCCTTTAAAAAAGGAAGAAGAAACATCCTCTGATAACCCTTCTCTTCACAGAATCAGATGACAAGAAAGCATACAACTAATCATCTTAGTTAGCCTACCACCTGCCACGTAGTCAAGAATACACTGACTTAATGAAATCTCACCTCCACTCAAAGAGAAAACTATTAATCCATTCCCTTTTATTCCTTTGAACCATCTTCAAGGAATAAAATGAAGAAGTCAGCAAAGACAATAACAAAGGCCACTCAGTTTTACATATTGACTATAAAGATAAAAATCTTTCCATTTATATCTTTCAGGCTCTGCACTTGTTCTCTATTCATCCAAGCTCTACCCATCCTTTCATTTCCTAGGCCTCTATAAAAAATCCTCTGTGAACACTGCCACTAAAATTGCTCTCTTCTCTTTTATCTAAATACTGGCAGTACATGCAATAGAAAGAATAAAAGTATTTGATTACATTGTTGCCTTTCATTATTCTTTATCTATTTCATATAAAGAAAATGATATTTGAAAATAAATTTATGCATTTTTCTTTTATACTTCCTGATATCAACTGCCCCACCAACTCCCTGCCTTAACATACATCACTCTTTTCTCTCTCTCTCTCTCTCTCTCTCTCTCTCTCTCTCTATCTCTATCTATCTCTAGATCTCTTGAGATGGGGTCTTGCCCTGTTGTCCAGGCTAGAGTGCAATAATGCCATCATGGCTCACTCCAGTCTCAATCTCTCTGGCTCAAGTGATCCTCCTGCCTCAGCCTCCAGAGTAGCTGGAACTAGAGGCATGAATCACCATGCCAGGCTATTTTTTTTTTGGCTGGTGGGGGGAGGGTAGAATGTGATCTCTCTTTGTTGTCTATCCTGGTCTTGAACTGGTCACAAGCTATTCTCCTGCCTCAGCCTCTCAAAATCCTGAGACTACAGGCACGAGCCACGATGCCTGACCACCACTCCCTTCTTTCTTTCCAGAAAGGATTGTTCCAGAAAAAATTCACAGAATAATAGCCACTATCTTTATAGTGCTTATTATGTGCCAGTCACTGTTCTGAGCGCTTTACATATGCACAGTCATAAAATCTGTACAAGAACCCTTTCATGTAGACGTTATTATTACTATTTCACAGATAAAGAAACTGAGGCATAGAGAGCTTAACCAAGATTACAAATCTAGTAAGTGAGGGTGGATATCCAAATTCAGCAGTCTTGTTTCATAGCTTGTGCTCTTAAACTGCTCCTATATACAGAGTGGAGTTTAAATTAAGCTTCTGATATCCAAGTTGGATTTTGCAACAAGTTAAAATTTAAAAATTTAGTTTATGTTAAGAGATAAAATCCCATTTAGCAGGCCACAAATAAAATCTAAAGGATCCAATTACAAGGTATTTTGCATAGAACAGAGAAGAAAGTCCTTTTGCTAACAATGACTTGGGCAAAGAGACCCAAGACAGAAGAATTATCTGATTTAGAGAAAGTTTAAATTCTGAGTCCTTCCCATTCAACCAGAGGAATAAAGACTAGAGACAAAAAAAAAAGTAAGAGTGATAAATCAGACACTAATGATACTGTTCTCGTCTAAACTCAATAATGGTAACTTTAACAACAACTATAAAGTATAGGAAAATCAAAGCTAATGATTCATTTCCTTGGTCACATCTTGGGGTTTTCTATGGCCTTAGGAAAATAAAAGCCTTTACTCATGGTTACATTCCCTATGATATGAGAATGATGGTATGGGAGGGTGAGTAGTGAAAATTGAATAACTAAGTGGGATGGAAATCATATTCTCGGCTCCCTGTAGTCTGGGTGTGGCAAGCAAGTGATGTATAAAGCCCTACATGTTCCAAGAGGAGATGAAGAGAGGTTGAGAACAATGGCGAACTGGAGAAGGCCTTGTTTAGGAAAAGAGACAGCTCTTTACCGAGACCTCAAAAATGAGGCCAATATTAATGACACCAGCTTACTTCAAAGGGCAGATGCAACCATTTATGCCTCATTGGGGACTAGACCAAAAAGTAGAATAACTGATAACTCCTCATAGGAATGTAGGGATGATCTAGATAAACCCAGGTATTCTAAAGTCAATTATTACTCTCCTCAACTTCCATAAAAATGCACTGAGCCCCTTTCTCACATCTAGATACCATCCAGTCAAATTAAAGGAAAAAATGAAATCTAAAAGACTGAACTATTACTTGAAGAGACTCAATCATCCAAAGTCACCATTAAACTATTACCATACTATTAAGCTTGGAAGGAAAACTTTGTATAGAAAAAAAGTGTGAGCTGGAAAGAAACTTAGACCTTTCAGAAAAGATTCCATTGGTACTGGGATAGCTGGCTAGCCATATGCGGAAGAATGAAACTGGACCCCTACCTTTCACCATTTACAAAAATTAACTCAGATAGACTAAAGATTTAAATGTGAGATCCAAACTATAAGAATCCTAGAAGAAAAACCTAGGAAACTTCATTCTGGACATTAGCCTCGGGAAAGAATTTGTGAAATAGTTCTCAAAAGCAATTCCAACAAAACTAAAAATTGGTAAGTGGGGCCTAATTAAACAAATGAGCTTCTGCACAGCAACAGAAACTATCAAAAGAGAAAACAGACAACTTACAAAATGGGAGAAAACATTTGCAAACTGTGCATCTGTCAAAGGTCTAATATCCAGAATCTATAAGGAACTTAAACAATTGAACAAGCAAAAACCAAATAACCTCATTTAAAATGGGCAAAAGATAGGAACAAACCCTTCTCAAAAGAAGACATAAAAGCACTAACAAACATGAAAAAATGTTCAACATCACCAATTATCAGAGAGCTGCAAATCAAAATCACCATGAGATACCATCTTACACCAGTCAGAATGGCTATTATTAAAAATCTACTATTGCATCATGAGGTCCTCTAAAAGAAAATTTAAAACAACAGATACTGACAAGGCTGAGGGGAAAAAGGAATGCTTATACACTGGTGGGAGTGCAAATTAGTTCAGCCATTGTGGAAAGTGGTTTGGAGATTTCTCAAAGAACCTTAAGTAGAGCCCAGTAATTACATTATTGGGTCCATATCTAGAGGAAAATAAGTCATTCTACCAAAAAAGACACAGGCAGTCCCATGTTTATCACAGCCCTATTCACAATAGCAAAGAAATGGAATCAACCTAGGTGCCTATCTGTGGTTGATTGAATAAAGAAAATGTGGTACATATACACCATGGAATACTACACAACCATAAAAAATGAAATTATGTCCTTTGCAACAACATGAATGCAGCTAGAGGCCATTATCCTAAGCAAATTAATGCAGGAACAGAAAAACAAACACTACATCTTCTCATTTATAAGTAGGAACTTAACATAATGATGGGAACAGTAGATACTAGGTACTATTAGCATGGAGACAGGGTTGGGGGATGGGGCAAGGGTCAAAATACTAACCACTGGGTTCAATGCTCAGTACCTAGGTGATGTGATTAATTATACTCCAAACTACAGCATCATGCGACATACCCAGGTAACGAACCTGCACATGTATCCCCGATCCAAAACAAAAGTTAAAATTATAAAAAAGTAAAAATTAAAAAAAATAAAGTCTTTGACAGACACCCATACATATAGACACAAAAGAAAAGATGGACAGGTTGAAGTGCCCTTACTACCCAGTGGAGTGGTACCTGTCACAAAAATCACGTGTTACAGAAGAAACATCAAGATCATTTTCTTTGTACATCCAAGTTGTTCTTTGAGCAAATTTGGAACCACCCTATGTGGCTACATGATTTAATATTTTCTACTCACCAAGCTAAATACTTTGAGATCAGGAAGTGGCATATCCTTTTTTTTGTATTTACTGCTGGTTCAGCCCACAATTGAACACAGTAGGTTCTCAGGAATAATTGTTGAGAAATGCTGCTTTGGGTCCCAAAGAAAGGGAATGCATCTCTCTATTACCTTTTCCCAGACAATTAAAAGAAAGAAAATCACACCCTGTATGTGCTTCTTTTCAGACTTTTTTTTTTTCTTGCATCTGTCTTACTAACTATTGGTTTGGGAATCAGATCCAGCCTTACTACAGCCTCCTCTGACTGTTACAACCCAGGGAGCAGCTCCAAAACAAGACAGGCCAATTAGTAGTGCATCTAATTTTCCTAATTTCCAAAACCCTCCATCACAATAAGGCTATTATAGGAAAATTAACCTCTAGCAGTTGAAATCACTCATTGTGAAGTTCAGCCAGGGGCAGAAAACAAAGCTGGGACTTACACTGACAGGAAGCAGGGAGCTTTTCCTTTCAAATGACTGTGTGAAAAGTCAGCCAAAATGTGGAAACCTTTTTATTCCATTGACTTTTGCATTTCTTTGGCAAGCAGACAATTTAGAGCAGGAACTAGAGTAAAGAAGCAATAAAGTGGAATCCGTTTGGAAGGACAGATTTTCACCCAATGACCTTCAGTGAATGGAAACAGAGAACAGAAAACAGAACAGAGAGTCAGAGACAAAGAGAAAAAAAACAGCTTCTGAAACAATCTTAGTTCTATAGGGGACAGTAATTGAAAGCTTTAATGAATGCATGAAGATCTGTAGTTGCTATGTGTCAGGTAACACAACAGGTATGTTCTTAGAATTGAAGATGAATAGATTTTTAATATATAAATTTTTGTATTAAATACTGTTAGGAAAACATAGCAAGAGCTGTTATTCTTCGATAAGTCAAAAATAGTCTTTGATGAATCTGTTTTGCAAATTTGTTATTTCTTTTATGCATTTATCAAAACAGCGCAGTAAGTGCTCTGATCTCCAATCAGGATTTAGACCCCAAGGAGGAGTTTCAAGTACTTCATCCTGCACCCATGCAGTAAAAGTCCTCTGACAACTCCCTCGAGACAAGTGTGCAGAAAATATGCACTTTACTTGCTTTAATCTGGCTAGAGTTCGGGAAAACGGCCTTGTCTGCTCAGGTAATCTGAAGTTCCATATTACATTTCTCCAGCAAGGGAACCTGGTTAGAAATGCCATTTTACTGTAAAATAACTTAGCAGAAAGCTCCATTTACTGCCACTTCATTTACTGGGTTGATTTAAAAACAAACAAACAAACAAAAACTTTCCATTTACTTGGTAGTAAAAGCACCAAAAGCGTGTTAAAGTTCTCATTGGTCCTGTCAAATCTCCTCTCCAAAATGTAAATTTATTGCCATTCATGCAAACCTGGGCAATGAGGCCCAGGAATTAATCACTGTTTCTCTGGCGTGGGAAGATAATTAACCAGAGCCCTCGTAAAGGCAAGAATAAGAAGATGTTGGGAGCATGTGCACCTACCTGATCACCTCATAGTCATATGTGGACGGAGCAGCCAAAACAATTCAGACAACTCAGGATTGTCTAGAACACATCAGGAAGGGCATTAAAAAGAGCAATTTCTCTTCAGTTGCACAGGAGTCACCTGAAGATTATATCAAAAATGCAGATTCTGCTTTTTGCTCCCTTGTGGCATTTATGACATCACACTGAGGATGTAGTGAGTCCTCTTGGTGTGAAATTCCTGGGTCTTCTGATAGGAACTGTGATCAACTGTGCTAATACAGAAGCCAAAATTCTCTATGTCAGCTCTGTTAAAGGGGATCAAGGATGAGCTGAACAGACTTCCTGCTTCTGGTGTGGGTGACATGGTAATGGCCACAGTCAAGAAAGGCACACCAGAGCTCAAAAAGAAGGCAGATCCAACTATGGTCATTTGGCAACAAAAGGCATACTGGAGAAAAGACGGCATGTTGCTTTATTTTAAAGATACTACAGGGGTCACAGTGAACAATAAAGGTGAGATGAAATGGTTTGTCATTACAGGACCAGTTGCAAAAGACTGTGCAGACTTCTGGCCCCACATTGTGTCCAGTGCTGTCAGCAATGCATGATTGTCTCAGGTATTTGTAATAAAACATTTTAAACCCATGAAAAAGTATTTGTCCCTCACCCCACACTCAAAAAGTGCAGATTCTGATTCGGAAGGTCCGCAATGAGGCCAGAACTATGCGTTTCCATCAAGCTTTAAGATAACGCTGAGGCTGCCGGCCCATGGTCCACATCTTGAAAAGCAAGGCACTGGATAACATGACACATATTCAAGATCCAAAATAAAAACCGTAGAGTTCAGTTCCTTTGCTTAGCTTATTTTTTTCTCCCTCATCGCCACCTAGGTAGGTAGCATAAATAGCAGTTTAAGAACACTCAAGTAGCAATCAGTTGTGGTTATGGGATGACGGGAGTAAAAATGTATTTCTTTTTGGTGTCCAGTAACATTATCCTTCATGTCCTTCATGTGATGCAGTAGATTTTTATTTTTATTTTTTTTAGACAGGGTCTCAACTTTGTTGCCTAGGCTTGAGTGCAGTGCTAGGAACACGGCTCACTGCAGCCTCAACCCGCTGGGCTCAAGTGATTCTCCAGCCACAGCCACCTGAGAAGCTAGGACTATAGACAGTGCCACCGTGTAGAACCAATGTTTTGTACTTTTTGTAGAGACAGGGTTTCACCATCTTGCCCAGGCTGGTCTCAAACTCCTGAGCTTAAGCGATCCTCCCTCCTTGGCCTTTCAAAGTGCTGGGATTACAGGTGTGAGCCACCATGCCTGGCCAATAATTATTTCTTTCTTCTTACTTTTGGGCTACATTGACTGAAGGTCTGATGTTCAGAGATCTGTCTTAAACTTTAACCTTTAAAATATCACCAGGAAAATGCTACTGAGACGGGCATTAATCAGAAGACTACAGGAGAGTAAGCCTAAATGGCTTCCCTTCAAATCCAATAATAAATAATCAGCAATTTTTAATTTATTTATCTCTTTACAGGCTCTCAAACCACTTTGCATTTTTTATGCCAGGAACTTTCACAATACTGAATAATAAAATAGAAGACCAATACTTCAGTGTTATCAAGCCGTAGATGTGCCCTACATCTATGTTGTGAAACATAAAAATAAATGTGCAAAAAGATCAGTTCACCCTGTAGAGTCAATAGTCAAGCTATGAAAGAATGATAAAGGTCTGGACTTCACAAGTTAAGCTTAGAAATTATTTCCTAACATGATTACAGTACGAGAAACTTTCAAGAAAACAGCAATGCTGAGTGGAGTTAGGGCTTCCTCTTGCCGATTGACAGTGAAGAGGAGATACATTACAAAAGTCTCAGAAAGGTGTATGCATGCTGTGAGTTAGCGTTAGCTACTCTTTCTGTTGATAATGAGAAAGAAAAAAGCAAAACCAAATAATTTAACAAAAAAGGAGATTGATCTCAGGATTCTTCAGAAACAAACTTCATTCCATATTGTAAAATATCACGTTTTGAAATTAGATGGTTCAGCCTCATGGCTGTATATTTACACTAAATAAAAGATAACGAAACATGAAGCCTGGTTAGGGCATTCAAGTGTCCTTGAAATCTAAAGCTTTAGATTTGAGGAAAAAATTCTAACAGCAACCAGATAGATAATAAGTAAACTATTCCAGGGCTGGATATATTTTCTTGTCTAGCAATAGGAATCTGGAAAGAAACAAACAAACAAACAAAAAAACATGGAATAAGTAAAACATTTTTAAGATAAAAAAATGAAAAATAAAACACTAGAACTATAGAAAAATGTTTTTTTAAAAAGACATTGCAGAAAACAAATTTAAGAATATATTACTTTGTACTCTCCAAAATTTCAAAGGAATATAGGCTTTATATAATCAAGGATTAGAGATAAAATAGTAAAACTCCAAATTAATATTTGATATGTGATAGAAGCTTGCTGAGAAGCACACAATTTTTTTCAAAGTAAAATAAAAGGCGAATATATCTATGTTATTTTAAACTTGAATTTTACATTCAGGGGTACATGTGAAAGTTTATCACATAGGTAAATTGTGTATTACAATTTGATGTACAGATTATTTTGTCCTCCAGCTAACAAACATAGTACATGATAGGTAGTTTTTTGATCCTCACCCTCTTCCCACCCTCCACCCTCAAGTAGCCCCTAGTGTCTGCTGTTCCCTTCTTTGTGTCCATGTGTACTCAATGTTTAGCTTCCACTTATAAATGGGAACGTGATGTCTGGAGGTCCTCATTCATAGCAGCTTCTAACTCTTTTTCTGAGTTGTGTAGCTGGGCCTCCAGGTGACCTCACCAGCATCTGGAGGGCCCTTACCCATGCTGCATCCCTCAGGGACTGGGTAATGAAAAATGCCTATCCAACTCTGCCAGCAAAAGCTCGTTCCTTCTCGGTGCTCTGTGCTTCCAGCTATTTCAGCACCTTCTCCATGCTTGTGGGGACCCATCTACCACCACTCAGGTTTCCACCAAAGCCCATCTGAGCAGCACAGTTCAGGATTCTGTTTGTGATGACAATTGCCAGGTTCTACTGTGGTCTGAGGGGAGTCAGTGGGTGAGTGGCAGGTAGCTGGTAAAACACTCGAGGAATCATAGACAGTTTCGACATGGCTTTACTGTCTCTGGGTGTGTGCAAGCCTGGGCACAAGCGAGCCTGGACAGGAGCTGAGCCTGGGTGTGAGCTGAGCCATATGTACAGCATTAGCAGGGTAATTATATCTTTTACAGACAATAGTGGCTCTGAGCTAAGTGTGAGTTCACATGGGTGATCACCTAATGTGTCTCATGTGGTGTGGTTACATAATGTGCATAGTTGTGAGCCTGCACTGCAAACTCACTGAATCATACTGGATCAGATCTTTGGTTTAAGAAAATTATATGTTATATAATATAATAAGCAGTAAATTATATGTTATATAATATATAATAAATAATATATTATTATATAATATGTATTTATATATAGAACAGGAAGAAGAAAGAAGAGAGACACAATGTAAAACTGGTTTTTGAATATTGCCTTTTTCTCTTTTTTGTTCCCTTCCTCCTCCCCTTTTGATTTCTCTACCTTGCCATTTTTTTACCTATTTTCCTTTACCTTTCTTTAAAAAAAAAAGTCCTGGAAAAAAAACCTGTGTATATGTTTGCCTCCCTTTCTTTTCCAACAAATTGGTACTTAAAAATCAAGAAATCAAGAAGGAACGAGGAGTCAAGACAAGTGAGGGAGCAGTGGAAAGTAATGAAGGTCTTCAAAACCTGTCCCAGATTCCAGAGGGCATTCTCTCTGGCCTCCCCTGCTCTGCCTGAAATCGGAGCAGATGCCTCTGCCGGCCAGCCATCTGTTTGGACATGTGCCTGCCTCAACAGTGTGCCAGACTGGGGATCTAAAAATCTATTGTCCAGTAGGGATCTACCATCATCTGTAGCTCTCTGGTTTGTTCCCTCTGCTCTTCCTAGAGTCTACTTTTAAATAGAATTCACACACTGTATGTAATTGCCTCACTCCTACAATTCAGCCTCTGAGAGAAGGAGCAGTGGATGCCAGAGATCAAGAGAGATGCTAGATTAAAGATACTAGAAAAAATATTATTTTAATGAGTTATAAGTCTGGGCCAGGAATCAACAACGCAATAACCCCTTCTAATAGCAACCTCTTCCTAAAATCTTCCCTTATCTTTAGCATTGCTTTTCTTTAGTCCCATTACTTGCACTAAAGGTTGAGCCAGAATATATCTGTGACATTCACCGTGGAACTCTCCTGAGGCCTCCCATTTCAAAATATTTGGCATAAGCTGTCCTGGAACACTTGGTGAAAGAGCGATCAAATACCACCCTGCATGCTCCTGATTAATTATCTTGTTAGGAACACACTGTAGCATACTGCATCTAAATGCAAATTTTTGTATTTGAGATTTTTATTAAATGTGATCAGTCAAATGTTTGCTTCTTTGTACTGAAAGGGGTTGGGACTGATTAACTGTAGAAGCTCAAATGATCCACAAGGAGACAACTATCTTCTTGCTTATTTAAAATGGACTCCGTTGTCCCAGTTGCGTTTTCTTTCTTTTTTCTTTTTTTACATTTTCTTTCTCCTTTGTGCTGCTGGGCACAGTTTGCTGATGAGGAAGTTGAAGATAAATAGTACTTTGAGGAGCAAACTGCAATAAGACAATAACACAGCAGTGCAGGGCAACTTGCCCCAAGACTAGTGTTTATTGAGTATGGGTGCTAACCATTATATCAGTGATTCTCAAATTTGGGGGCCATATTTTGCAGGATTACAGACACACACACACACACACACACACACACACACACACAGTGTGCATTTAACATTTTATGAGCCTATACTTTTCTATGTGATTGTATTTTATTTATTTTCCATTCTATTCTGCTTTACTTTATTCTATGTTTTTAATGTTTAAATGTTGGTTGCAACCCAGTTAAAAACTCAATAAGCAAACTTGATCTTCTGCTTAAGAAAAACAGAAAGAAAAGAAAATTCCATTAGATGCTGCTCCTGCTCATGGCATATCTAAGCTTCATTAAAACCCCAAATGAATGATGGAAACAGTGCTCCTAAACAATACCTCCAGCCCAAAGTGCTCATTATAAAGGGTCAGCCTAAAATCAGATAAAGCAGCAGGGCTGAAAACAGCAGCATAAGAGTGCAGTAGAATTTGCTGAAGATGGCAGGCTTGGCAGCAGAAAGTATTCCCTAGCGCGTGGCATTATGTTTAAAATGATGCCAGCTTCCAAGGGCATTTTATGTTCCCAAATATAAGTGCTGACTGTGCTTGAATGGTTTTCCAGCACTGCTCCCCTCCCCATCCCCCCTGCTCAGACCCTCAGACCATTGGGTGTCTGTGAGGTGAGATGACCTCATGTCCAAGGCTGGCCATAGCTACCATTTTTCTCACTGCTTTCCAGACTGAGTTAGGCATCATTACCTTTCATAGCATCCTTTTATGGTGGACAGATCTGTTTTATAGATTCTGGGTTGTCAATCAACATGCATCCTTTGTCAAGAGTAGTTCTCAGTTAACATTCTATTTTGATGGTGGAAAAAGCATTCATTCAATGTCTTCTCTTTGGAACACAATGGCAGACACATTATTTAATTTAATACTAATAACCCCATAAAAATGGTAATTAATCCTATTTATATGAAAATGATATTCAGGAAGGTTCAGCTAAATTTTCCAAAGTCCTGTAGCTAGTGGGTGATGGGAATGAAAATACAATTCTGTCTGGGTCCCCTGAGCCAGCTCTTCCTAGTATGCATATAGACAGTATAGTTTCGCTTTGACCCTGAGTATATCAACTGGAATTTTCACAAAGAAAAAACCACTTTTAGCCAACACAGTGGCTCATGCCTGTAATTCCAGTACAGTACTTTGGGAGGCTAAGGCAGGAGGATCACTTGAACTCAGGAGTATGAGGCTGCAATGAGCCATGATCGTGCAAATGTACTACAGCCGGCATGGCAGAGCGAAATCTTGCTTCTAAAAAAAAAGAAAACAGAAAAGACAATCAACTCTTGATACTGTCCTTCCACACTCAAAATTTCCCTATATATCCAAAAACCCTAAGAAGGCATTTGAGATTGAATGAAAGCTGAGTTGGAGGTCATGAGACTGAGCTTCTAGATCACTTGATGGGTCAGACAAGATATTTCCCTTGAAACATAAACAAAGAGGTAAAAAGAATGCAGTGAAAGGAAGCAGAACTGGAGAGAGAGAGAGAGATGTTTAATTAGACACACCACTCAAGGAGAAAAAAAAAAGTAAAGTATGTACTCTCAGATTACAGGGGCTGCAATGGAAAGATTGGATTAAAAATCTATTGTTCGCTTCATTTTCTGTCCTCTTCTCTGAGATCATTATTCACAGTGCATTTACTCTTTACAGATTTGGACTTAGTTCCTGATTAGTTTAGACATGACCTCTTTTCAGAGGCCTAACCTTCTAAAGCTTTCCGTCAAATCAATTTGTCGTTTTTATGATTGCTACTTAATGTTTTTTTGTAAGGAAGTTACCTATTTAAAATTGAAAACAAGGAGAAACAGTTTTATTGTGGTTTGGGAAATGCTCCCTCAAAGAGGGGCCCTCTGCCAGGTGCTAATTGCATTCCTATTGTATTTTGGCTTCATGCTTCCCACACTAGAGAGAGGAAGAGGGTTTGTGGGGAGGGGGTAGATTTGAAGATAATTGAACAAGGTGAAAATGAATGCTCATTAAATTCCAGAATACAGGAGGACTCATTTCATATGAGAGGGCTGTAAATATGAGTTTTAATGAAGTTATGACATGGTTGCCAATAAAAGTCATTTACTCTGCAGTATTACAGTTAATTATACACAGCTGGAGCCATTTATGGCATGTCCCTTGTTAACTTTGCCTTCACTGCGGATTAACACTTTCAGCACAGGATCAGCAGGAAGCAAGCACTTTTACACCTAAAGAAAACATAAAGTAAACATCCCATATGACTCAGGATAATCATCACTAGCTGCAGGAGAACACACCCACCTGTCTGTCCCTCCCCTTGGCTGGCCCTTCCTTGCAAGAGCACGTTGGAAGGTGAGATGCAAATAAAGAAAAAAGAAGGAGAAAGAAAGATGTGCTTTTTTCTTTTGGAAAAAAAAATGTGGACACTTTTCTTGATTTGTGGGAAAATGTATAGACATAACCATTTTATTACTAGTTTTAGGAACATTTTATTAAATATATGTCACATGTGATAGCAGTTAGCTAAAATACTAAAATAAAGCCATCACAAAAGAGTGAAACTGACATGTTGTCCTTAGCAGCTTAACCCTCTTGACAAAGAGCCTGTTCCACAGCTTGGCTGGAAGAGATTTCTGTGTCTGAACATCTTGCATTCTGAGACGGGTGGATAATCACAGGAAGCTGTAGGAGAATAGTAGTTACAAATAAACAACCATCCTGCTTGGTTGTACCAGGAGACAGAATAATAGCAGATCCTAAAAGCTCTGTTTCCTGAATACACCATGAACAGCAGGAAGATCTATTTTTTATTCATTAAGATAATTTCAACTATAGATGCAGCTTTCTACCTTTATTCTGGAAGTCCGTTTGTTGTGAAAAACTAGAGCAGTGCCATGCATTATTTATTATGGGGTAGGAGTGGGGGGGCACTTTACTCTGTGACCAAAATTGTCATAAGGTTTTGGTTTGGGTTTTGATTTGTGTTAACAATTATCTGTCCGTGAGTATTCAGCTGTCCAAGTCACCCAGGTGTGGTGCTGCAGAAATGGACTTCACTGGTATCTTCATGGGGCCCCTCTAACTGGTTCTCTGAATGAGCTGTCATGGACAGTAACATCAGAAGCTCACTGAGTTCATTTCTGGATTATTTCTCGTTCACAACTGTGTGGTTGTCTGGTTTATCTCTGGTTCGTGACTGATCTGAATTATTTCTGTCATTAATTAGTGGCCATCTGTTTTCTCTCCACCAGTGTTAAGTGCTAAGAGGTTGATTCCGTGTTGTATGTCTGCAGGATTTCACGAAATTTCCGTGGACTCTGGCCTTCCTCTGCTTTTTACAACTGTTTCAAGGGAGCAGCTACTTTATGAGACCACAGCCCAGTCTAAACATTTGGTGGAGAAAATCTCTCCAAGTCACATCGTACATCAGGCACATTGATCTTTTTCTTGGTGGAAAGGGAGAATAGGGAAACATAGAAACCACCCTCAAATGGATTGTCTCAAATTATCTTGTCTACAAAGGGGTTGCTTGTGTTGGGATGCAGAAAAGAATACCCCAAAGTGAAGGCCTCAGAGGCAAAAGTTTTTCCTCTCACTTTCTTATACCCTCTTGCCTCTCAAGTCCTATTTTCCCGAAAGGCTAGCCATAGAACCTAGAATCCCTCTTCTCCAAGATGAGTGAGTCATAGAAAACAGAACTCCTTTACTCCAAAGGCAGTCATAAAACCTAAAACCATTACTCTAACTTTTCCCTCACCTTTCTGTGTAAAAACTGGCTATAAAGATAATTTATAATGGCATAAGAATCTCATTCCATATAAATGGTTCTGTTACAAAGATACATGCACACGTATGTTTATTGTGGCACTGTTAACAATAGCAAAGACTCAGAACCAACCCAAATGCCCATCAATGATAGACTGGATAAAGAAAACGTGATATATATACATTATGGACTACTATGCAGCCATAAAAAGGAATGAGATTATATCCTTTGCAGGGATATGGATAGAGTTAGAATCCGTTACTCTCAACGGGCTAACACAGGAAGAGAAAACCAAACACATTAGGTGTGTTCTCACTTATAAGTGGGGGCTGATTGATATGAACACATGGATGTTTGAGGGGAGGGGGCACCAGCATACACTGAGCACCTATGGTGGGGTGAGGAGAGGGAGAGTACCAGGAAGAATAGCTAATGGATGCTGGGCTTAATACTTGGGTGATGGGACGATCTGTGCAGTAAATCACCGCGGCACAAGTTTACCTACGTAACAAACCTGCACATCCTGCCCATGTACCCCTGAACTTGAAATAAAGGTTGGAAAAAAAAAAAAAAAACATTTCAAAGAGGGTCCTGTCCCACATCCAGAAGGACAGAATGCTGTTTGGAGAGGCCAAGAAGAATCTAGACAGACAGGCATTGCTGTATTTCCCCCGCAGTCTTATCTGCATTAGATCACATCCTTTTTGTCCAATTATCTTTCTAAATGGCTATTCAAATTTTGTTAAACCTAAGCCCATAAATGGACAATTTCCCTTGCATCTTTGAATCTTCATTTTGAAGGCTCCAGGATATGCACATTGAATAAATTTCTATGCCTTCTCTCCAATTCATCTGCTTTTTTGAGCCGAGTTTTCAAAAGTGTTGGGGAATCCCCAACACTTGCATATTATTCCCTGTATACCAGCTTTTGTAAAAGAGGATTTTTCTGATGCTGTCCTGTGTGTGTCTGTAAGAAATGCTTCCTCTTTACAGAGGTAATACAATTACAATGAATGATCTGTTTCTAATTATAACCCCTCTCCATTTGTAGCTAGATTTTTGTTTAAGGGGCATGTTTTGACATTTGCTGCTCATGAGAATATGTCATATTTCCATACCCCGAGACGAACACACACATTTTCCATTAAAGGGGAGAGAGCGTAGGCAAATATCTTTTAAAAACTGAAACAGTTTGGCATGGTTTGCAGAGCACAGATCCTGGCTTGGCTTGTCTATCAGGTTGTGGATGAACCTGAAGGATGATGGAATGGGAATGCAGATGGAATTCACAGGGTTTATCTGTAGTCCAAAGACCTCTAATCAATGAACACCTTCCTAAGAAATTGAAGGGCATCTTATAACCTGGACTTTTCTTGATTTTCTCTTGAAAGATAGTAAGAGCTATCTATACCCTCTGAGAATAAACTAGAAATCTCTGCCTTAGTAACTTGGCACCCAAACAAAGATCCCTACATGGGGTTCAAACCCCAAATATTTCCCAACTTAAGATTTTGATAAGATTAGTCTGATGCATAATTTAAAATATTTTCTAAGCATAACTTTGGTATACCTTTGTCTACTCTGGAGGAAATTAACAATTAGAATACAGCATCTGAAATGTAAAGAAGGGAAAGAAGAAATTGAATGGTTAATGCTTTAAGTGCACTGGCCTTTTAAGAAAAATTTCCCTACCAGCTCAGGAAAAGTCAAGCTGTGCTGGCAATGAAAGATTACTAGATAAGAAACAAAGAAATACAAATAGTATCAGCCAGCAACAAATGGCCATAAAAATGCACTAATGAAAGCTTCTAATATGCATAAAATAAATAAATGTAGAATTATTATAAAGTCCTAGTTTATGTAATACATCTATGAATTGAGGTAAATTCCTTGATAAATTAGGTGGGTTTGATAACTTTGTCTTATAAATTAGCAACGTGTTTTCTAATTTTATCACAATGAGGAATAAAATATAAATTTAGCATTTTAATATAAGATTGGGTTTTTTTTATATAAAGTAATTTTATCTTTCACTTCCTAAACTTCCAAGTCCATTTTGAAATCAGATAAATTATCAGTTTTCATACAGTATTCAGGGTTATGAGAATGTACACATGTATAACTAATTAAATTATGATTATCATCTTCTTAAAGACTGGTTTTTGTGGACTTTAGACAGTTCTGCCAATCATCTGGAGTTGTTTTTTATTTTACCTGCATTGTCTGAATAAAAATTTCAATGTCACCTCTCTGATGAAACGTTCTTGTCTATATACAACAATTTTGGGCTTTATAAAGCTCCAGTTAAGATGGAGAGTTCAGCATGGTAAGAGCCATTCTCTGATTAGGTTAGTATGTTGAAGCTAAAATTAAAGGCTTTATATATTTTTTTTGTCATATAAATATATATTTGTGTAAAGAACTATTGAAATTATTAAACAAAGAAAGCTTATAACCAATCGAAAATTTATCTTGTAGAGTTTAGTCAAAGTAGTTTCCCTTCTCTCAAAGTCCTCTGTGCTCTGCCCGTTTGTTTTCACTCTATTTTTAATTAACTCAACACTATATTGAAAGCTGTCCTATTTATCAAGATCAAAATATGGAAAGAGCTATCTAATCAAAAAGAGCAGCTCAATCTTACCTAGATGAATTATGTACAGGTACAATGTTAATATGGATAAGTTTCAACCATTGTTTACCTTACGTGCTAGATAAAAGCCTACTTGGCTTCATGGGCAAAGATGGGCACAAGAATTTCAACAAATTGTATTCTAAGAAGTTTACTTATAGGTTTGAAATGCCCTTATCAATGGGTAACTATTTTAACACATACTTTCCTGGATAGGTTGGAGGGGCCTGAAAATGTGTTAATATCATGGCTTTTCATGATACGTTCTTCCAGTCAGGATAATCACGGTGGAAAGCATGAGGTAGTTATGTGTTATATTCCGATAGGTGGTTCTGTTCTCCTTCATTTTAATATTGCTGGTTACTGTGATAAGTTAATCGCAACTGTTTGTTCTTAGTATCAATAGGTGGTTTCTTGTGTTTCTACCACAGTTGCCTAAAGGGCTCTGCTACAAATTTCAGGTTATAGGAGCCAAGAGGAAAGGTCTTACTGGCTCTCCGTAGATTCGCTGAAAAATCAGCTTTCAAAAGACGGATTAGTTGGAGGAAAAGCATACAAATGTGTTTAACTTGTATACAAGGAAGTCTTCAGCATGAAGACCCAAAATGCAGGGGAAATTGTCCATTTTAATGCTTAAAGTCAACAAAGTATGGACAGCCAAATAGAAATATGATTGGACAGAAAGGATATGATCTAATGCTGATGGACCGAGTGGGGGCACAAAGCAACGCCTGTCTGTCTAGAGTCTTCTTGGCTTATCTGAGCAGCACTCCTTCCTTCTGGGTATGGGAGAGGACCCTCTCTGGAATGGGGGTCCCATGACCTACTTTCCAATCAGGGAGGTCAGATAATTTCTTTATGGTCAGTTTTTACACAGAAACGTATGGGGAAAGTTAGAGTCATAGTTTTATTTTATGACTGGCTCTGGAGAAAAAGAGCTCTGGTTTCTATGACCAACTTTGGGGAAGAGAGATTCCAGGTTCTATTGCCAGTTGTCGGGGAGAGTTGAGAGACAAGAGGGCAGGAGAAGGTCAGAGAGGAACTTTTACTTCTGAGGCTGCTTCTGAGCCCTGCATTTTGGGGTATTGTTTTTTGGATCCCAACAAGGTTACAAATTGAATCTTATGGAAAAAACATCAAAAAATATATATAACTTCTGCAAAACCATGTATTAGAGATATTCTTGTTACTCAGAGTAGACCAGCTACTCCTGAGGCTTCAGGACAGGGCCATGGGCACATGCTCCCTAGGATAAGCTAGTGATAGAGATGTGGCAGCTCTGACTGCATTTCTTCATCTGTTCAGTGCCTGCTGAGCTGCTGAACTTCCAACCTTTGGGTGCAGGTGCCACAGGCTGAAAGGCTGTTTTCAAAAGTAATATGGACATATTTACAGAACTGTTTCAACAATAGATTCCCCAACTCAATTTTAGTGCTACTCTTAATGCATCCTTGCTTCAATCCCTCTAATCTGATTAAAGAAATGGCTGCTTGGCTGGGCACGGTGGCTGGCTCACCCCAATAATTCCAGCACTTTGGGAGGCTGAGGTGGGCAGATCGTGAGGTCAAGAAATAGAGACCATCATGGTCAACATGGTAAAAACCCGTCTCTGCTAAAAATACAAAAATTAGCTGGGTGTGGTGGTGCATGCCTGTTGTATCAGCTACTCGGGAGGCTGAGGCAGGAGAATTGCTTGAACCTGGGAGGCTGAGGTTGTACCACTGCCCTTCAGCCTGGCAGCAGAGTGAGACTCCGTCTTAAAGAAAGAAGGAAGGAAGGAAGGAAGGAAGGAGGGAAGGAAGGAAAGAGGGAAGGAAGGAAGGAAAAGAGAGAGAAAGAAAGAAAGAAAAAGAAAGAAGGAAGGAAAGAAATAAAGAAAGAAAGAAAAGAAAAGAAAGAAAGAAAGAAAGAAAGAAAGAAAGAAAGAAAGAAAGAAAGAAAGAAAGAAAGAAAGAAAGAAAGAAATGGCTGCTTGGGAAGGTGTCATCACATATGTTTTGGGTGATCAGAAGATACACTGAAGGAGGAAAGAGCTCGGAAGGAGTTAAAAAAAAAAAAGAAAGAAACTTGCCTGGAGTAAACATCAATCTCATTTCAGCAATGCATTTAATGATGACCAGATATGTCAACTTTTTTTGTCCTGCTAGATTATGTCCCTTGCTAACTGACAGAGTGGGCACGGAATTCACAAAACTGAGACCTGCTGCCTGGTGTGCCGGAGCTTCCTCTTAACTGCTGTCACTCTGTAGTTACAGAAACCGTGGTGACTCTGCTTAGGAATCCATGGTCATTTTCTTGAACAGAACTCTTCAGGCCCTTCAAGCTGGTCCTAACCTCCTTAATCTCTTTCCTATCCCCACCAAGATTTTCTGAGTAAATTAAAATATACCTAGTTCTTTAACTTAGGAGATGAATCATTTTTCACAGAGCTACACCATATAGGAAGCAGCTGGGTGAAAAATGCTCTTTAACACTTTACCCAGTAAGTAAAAGGGAAGGAGGCTTTTACCTGCTCAGATTTTGAGAGAAAGGCTGTCCTGTTTGGGCATCTGCAACAGATGCAGTCAGTCCAACGACACTCTGACCCCAGCCCCTCAGATCCCTTTTTTCACTTTTGTCCAAGTGGATACAAGAGTCTCGCTCTGTCACCTGGGCTAGAGTGCTGTGGTGCAATTTCAGCTCGGTGCAGCCTCTGTCTCCTAGGTTCAAGCGATTCTCCTGCCTCATCCTCCTGAGTAGCTGGGACTACAGGCATGTTCCATCACATCCAGCTAATTTTTTTTTTTTTGTATTCTAGTACTGATGGGGTTTCATCGTGGTGCCCAGGGTATTACTGAACTCCTGAGCTCAGGCAATCTGCCTACCTCAGCCTCCCAAAGTGTGAGGATGACAGGCGTGAGCCACTGCATCTGGCCATATAGTCAATGTATTTTTATTCCCAGAATATTGCAGCCACCTGCATTTTCTGTTGGAGAGCTGCTCTTGACTATCAAAACTCACTTTATATACACATCTAGGGAGCTGAAGTGTTTAGGAATTTATGTTCTCCACAGGGCAGTCCACCAGAGACACCAAGTCCTCTGTGCCTGATCAGGACCATTCTGAGGTGTGACGTTCCTATCTCCAGAGCTTATTTGTAGGATCGAGTTATGCTGTGTGGGACTTCATCTGATGCCTCTGACTTGCTTTGTCTCTTCCTCTTCTGGGCCTCCATTCCCCACTCACCTACCCATTTTTCTTAGGGATACATCATGATAAATCACTTTCAAGTTACCACGACAACATCCTTCTCTCCCAACTTCAACTGTCTCCTTGGTGTTCATAACACATCCTTCCAAAGTTTCATTCATCAGGTTCAGTGGTCCAAGGTCCACTTCTACAGGAAGAAGAGGTTCAGCTTTTCTGACCTCGCCAATAACCACAAAGTCAGACACTTCAGGCTTCAGCTGTCTACTCAAGAAAAGATTGCCAAAGTTTGGGCCCAGGTTTTGCCAATTTCGGATGATGAAGAATGAAATTTGGATCTAGGTATAGGGAAGTAGGTCCCTCCAAGTACAATTCAGTTTTTTCACCTGCTAGATTTTCTGTAGATGACTAAGTTATCCCCAGCAGCTCCCTGAAAATAACCACATCCCAGCACAGCAAACCTTTTCTTCTACTTTTTAATTTTGTTTTAATGGAAGAAGCACAGCCTAGTTTTAAATGAGAAAATAGTCCTTGTTTAAAACACATGTTTAATCTTGCTCCTAGGGAGAAAAAAGAAATAAAAAACACGGGATTATAGAATTAAGAATTATGTAACTCTTACCAAAGATTGGCTCATATTATATGAATCACCACTTCCACTGTGAATGGTTCTATCTCACTAATGGTGCCAGCTCCTTTTAAATTCCTTCTTTTGTCCAGATCTCCCCACTAGCAGAAGATTGGGTCAAGTGTAGAATCAACTCCACTTATCCTGAGTGTAAGAAGGAAACTCAGACCACATGCTCCATTATGACCGTGACTTGAAGGTATGTGAGTTGCTTCATGGTTAAGAAAAACATCCTCTTCATGACATCACATCAAAAACATTAAATACCTTACTGTATAAATTGTTTAATGGCACACTGAAAGTATGACATAAACACACACTAAACAGCACAGGATCTTGAGAAGAGTTTAACATTTTCAGTGCTAGAAGGAAGATGGGTAAAGTGAGGATCAGTCTAAACATGGATTCTCAGGGCAGTGTTGTAATTTAGCCTGTGAGATTTTGGGTTGAAGCAGTATTGACCCTAAGGTTTAATCTAAAATTATAAAGTTTTGCTTGTTTAATCCCATCCTTGAAAACAATTTACTATATTACCAAAACTCCCTACCAGCTCCCAGTATTGTTCACAAATAGCTGTCATTAAGATAATTCCATTAATTAAGATTTTACTGTAAATTCCTAATTAGAATGCATCATCTGTCCTTAATGCCAGTAAGATAGGGACTGCTAGCTGCTAATATCTATGTCCCCTTCATCATTAATACCACACCTACAACTGGGGGAAGCAAGTAATGAGCCTAGTTTAAAAAAATTAATTTCTCAGCCTTTGTAGAAGCTAGACATGGCCAACAGACACAGTTCTGGCTCAAGGGATGTAAGTGGAAATTATTAGAAGTAACTTCCAAGAAAGCTTGGAAGGGGTGGACTCAGCTGGTTATAGCCCTTTGATCTTGATCCTTCCCTTCCTCATGCCTGGAACATGGACACAGGTTTGGAGTAGACATTTTCAGACATAAGGTAACACAAGGGAAAGGTCTGCAGAACCTCAGAGACTTCACCTAAGAGTTATGATTTGCTGATCTGGTACTTGCTAAAACACACCTAACTGGTTTTATGGAAAAAGTAAAATCCCTAGTTTGTTTATATCACTTGTGTGTGTGTGTGTGTGTGTGTATGTGTGTTTTAATTTTGTTACAATGAAATATAGATATCTTGGTAAGGCAAGAAAACATCTGTCCAAATTTTGACGTAGGAACCCAGAGTCTAAAAATTTATATATTCCTTCTTTATCTCTGTCCATTTTTAGATGTTGACTTCTCCATTTTTCATTTAATGTTATAAAAATGAGTAGACAGTGACATCAGCTCTGCTGAATTGAAAAAGAAAGGTTGCTATCTATGTGGCGTGATAGTAGAGTCATTAAATTCCTTTGGTACCGACATCCCAACACCCATCAGCAAACTGATTTCTGCTTCATCAAACTATTCTGGTAAAATGCTATCATAGGGTCTGGCATGGTGGGAGGATTACTTGAGCCCAGGAATTCTAGACAAGCCTGGGGCAACAAAGCGAGACCCCCATCTCTACAAAATTTTTAAAATTAGCTAAGCATGGTGGCATGTGGCTGGCTAATGTTTAGTCCTGTAGTCTCTGGTGCGAGATGCGTCCCACGCTGCACAAGAGTTCATTCAAAGACCTAAGAGGGAACGGTGGGGGATAAAGACAAACACAAACAGAAACATAGAGAAAGCTGGGCCAGGCGGTCCAGGAGAGTGAGGATGTCAGTCTCTCTGGCCCCGACCTGTCTCAGGTACTTTATTTTATATGTTCACAAAGTACATAGCTGAGGGAGGGTGCAGTTACTTAGAACAGCCTGTGGTTATAATTCTCATGCTTCAGTTAACATGCTTCAGCCAGCAACTATCTTGCAGCAAGGTCAGTGAAAGCTGGCAATCTCTTCTAAGCCTGTCTGTTCTCCGAGACATACGCAGCCTCCCATTATGGTTTCAATTCTCTAGAGTTCACTCAAAGTTCACAGCAGCCTTGCCGCTGACCCCCCAGAGCGAGTGGGCCCCTCTGGCTCTCTACAGTAGTCCTAGCTACTTGGGAGGCTGAGACAGGAGGTTTACTTGAGCCCAGGAGTTTAAGATGACAGTGAGCTATGATTGTGCCACTGCACTCCAGCCTGAGAGACAGAGCAAGACCCTGTCTCAAGAAACAAACAAACAAACAAACAGGAAAACAACAACAAAATGCCGTCATGTAAGGGGAAGTAATAGCATTTTATTTATTAGACATTATCCCTTTGTGTAAAGACAGCTTTGCTGTATTTGTTTTGATGGCAAAGGAGGGAAGGAACAGGGACCAATGGGGATCATCGAGGTAAAGCAAGAGGTGGCAATTTTATTCTACTCTACACTGAACTTCCATCTAATATGTCTTTATTTCTAATTTTTCACCAAACTCCAGATGCCAAGGCACAAACTGATCAAAGCCACACATTTCCACCTCCTCTGTTCATCTTTGCATATGTTTGTGGGCACTGCTTCCTGCAACAATATCTTGTGTCTGGCAGTTGGGTGGCTTGTGTCCTCCAGGGTCAGATAAAGACACATCTTTCCCAGTTATTGATAATGAGGCCAAGGAAAGACTAATTGTTGAAAATTCTGTGAGTGTTCTTCTTGACACAGAGAACTTGGAGTGAATTATAGTGTGGACGCTGCACTCCACAGGGGAGCCCCTGGTCCTCAAGGCGGGGAGTTTGATAAGCCGTCTGTTCTGAGGAGCTTGGATTAGTCCATCTGTTTCTGGTTTTCAGAAACCTGAGGTGAAGAAAATAAATAACAGAGAAAACAAAAATGAAAAATGCCCCCAGTTCCTGAATTGCAGTAAGTCTGCTTGTTTTCCTAAACTGCTTGATTTTCCCAGATGAACTAGCTCCTGCTGGATTTCCTGGAGAGAGAGAGAAAAGAAGCATCCAGATTTTACTTTCCAGGATTTTTAAATCTTTCAGAAATATGGCCCATTATTACATAAAAAGTGACATTTCCCATTATTTTGTCAAAGAAATAAGGATATAAGGGTTATCATATAAGATTAATATATAAAATCCCTTTCTCCTTGTTATTTGCTTTGTAAATGCCATTTACAAGTTTCCAGCCAAGGCCTATTTGCATTTCATTTTTCCATAAGTAGAATGATATAGCTTAGAAATCAGATATTTGCTTAAAGATGACGTAATTACAGCTTTGAAATATCTCAAGTTAATTGTGGAAGAGGATTTATGCTCTGACCTTGGTTCCAAAAAGTAAAATTAAGACTGATTGATAGGTAGAAATTATAGGAAAGGAGATTTCAGAGCTTAGCGAATATTCCAATCAATCACCTAGTAAGTTTTAAGTGAAACAACTTGGATGACACCGGGAGTCTATATGTGTTGGAGAGCAAAGAGGAAGTGGAGGCGGAGCACGTTGGCTGACATCTGTAATCCCAGCACTTTGGTAGGCCAGGTCAGGAGGATTGCTTGAACCCAGTACTTTGCAACCAGTGTGGGCTACATAGTGAGACCCCCATTTCTACAAAATATAATAGTAAAAAATTAGTCAGGCATGATAGCACACACTTGTAGTTGCAGCTACTCAGGAGTCTGATGTTGGAGGATCTCTTAAGTTCAGGAGGTCAAGGCTGCAGTGAACTGTGGTTGTACCACTGCACTCCAGCATGGGTGACAGAGCAAGACCTGTCTCATATGGAAAAAAAAAAAAAGAAATGGAAGGATATGAGGAGGCGAGTAGGGTTGCTGTGTAGGAGATGTTGACTGGCTTGCATGTTGTTCACTTACTCTACAAGTCACTGCAATTTGTTTTCTATTCTCAGACATCTCTGAAACTAATATTTGTCTATGGTTCAGATGGTGTCTGTGTTTATAGTTATTTTCCACATAAGTCAAGGCTAAGGCAGATATTTGATTGACTGCTTGCTTGCTTCTCTTTTACTGGTAAGATAATTATTTGAAGTTTACCTTTTCTCTGAGGGTGAGAATTTCAGCTTTGTGCAGGAGTCTCAGTTCTAGACCCCTTCCTAGCAGACACCTAAGTCTCTGTCTTCTGTCTCCAGCCCACCATTTAAATTTGAGGTTCTAAATCCTCTGTGTGAAATTCATACACCATAGGTACCCCTTGAATTGGAATTAGCTTCCACTCTCTCTGATTTGTAGAATAAGTTGACAAATCATCTTTTAGCTTCTATACTGGTTTTCTGTTGCTACTGTAACATAGTATCATGAATTTAGTGCATTAAAACTATACAAGTCTATGCAATTTTATTATCTTACATTTCTGGAGGTCAGAAATTTGATCAATGTCTAAGTGGGCTACAATGAAGGTGTCAGCAGGGCTGTGTCCCTTTCAGAAAGCCTTAGTGGAGAACCAGTTTTCTTGACTTTTTCAGCTTCTAGATGTGTGTGGCTCCCTTTCTCCATTTCAAAGCCAGCAACATGGCACTCTGGATGTACTTTCCTGGTCACTCCTTCCTCTGACTCTGATCTCAGTTGGAAAAGGTTCTCCTCTTTTAAAGACATAACTAAATTGGGCACACCTAGATAATCCAACACAATCTCTTCATCTCAAATCTTTAACCTTAATTACATCTATAAAATTCCTTTCTCCATGTAAAGTAGCATATTCACACACTCCTGGGATTAGGATGTGGACATGAGGCATATTCCATACACCACAGGTTCCTACTTATCCTACTATGGTTTGACATGCTTTTCTAGAACAATATGAGGTTTCAAGACATTTTACAGCTCTGTAAGCTGATCAACCACAAAAGAGCTATAATTCTTAGAACATTATAATAGAAAGAGATTTTAGAGCACAGTGAGTTCATTTTGACTTTTCAGATAATTATCATATTCCTGTTTCTATATTAATCTTCTCTTTAGAAAAGCCATTCCTTGGGTCACTCTAGATCTCTGTAGTAAGAACCCTACTTATAACTGTCTTGTCTAAGCAAATTCATGCATCTAAATTTATTTTCCTTTCAATCTAATGTACATGATCTGTATTTCTTAACTTTGAAAGAACCTGTTTATTTTCCCTGGCATTTTAAAATTCTGATATGCTGCATAAGAAATGAATGTTTTGGCTACATTTATTTTAAAGTATAAATTTTTTAGTGTATCCATCACCCAAATAATGCACATTGTACCTATTAAGTAATTTGTTGTTCCTTACCCCCTACTTTGAGTCTCTGATGTTTATCATTCCATAATTTAAAGTATGTGTATATATGCTTTAGTTCTTATAAGTGAGAACATGTGGTATTTGACTGTCAGTTTCTGAGTCTTTTCACTCAAGATGATGGCCTCCAGTTCCATCCATGTTGTTGAAAAGATATGATTTCATTCTTTTTATGGCTGAATAGTTTTACATTGTGTAATGTAAATGTACCACATTTTCTTTACCAAATTATGCTTTGGTAATTTGGATTACCAAATTAATTTGGTATTTCTTTATCAAATTATCCTTTGATAGCCACTTAGCTTGATTCTTTATCTTTGCTGTTGTGAACAGTGCTGTGATAAACATACAAGTGCAGGTGTTATTTTTATATAATTTTGGGGGAGAGGTAGATATACAGTAGTGGAATTCTTGAATAGAATGCTAGTTCTATTTTTAGTTCTTTAGAGAAATCTCCATTCTGTTTTCCATAGTGGTTGTACATTACTACCAATAGTATGTATGTGTTCCCATTTCTCTATACCCTTACCAATACCTGTTGTTTTTTTGTGTGTCTGTGTGGTTTTTTGTTTTGTTTTATTTTGCTTTTTACTTTTTAATAATGGCCATTATGGCTGGTATAAGATGATATCTCATAACGGTTTTAATTTGCATTTCTCTGATTATTACTAATGTTGAACTTTTTTGATATATTGGTTGGCCATTGCATGTCTTCTTTTGAAAAATGCCTGTTTACGTCTTTTGCCACTTTATAATGGGGCTATTTTTGGGTTTTTAGTTGTTCAGTTGTTTGAGTTCCATGTAAATCAGTCTCCTGTTGTGTGCATAGTCATGAATTCTTTTCCTAGACCCATGTCCAGAAGAGTTTTCTTCTAGTATTTTTACAGTTTAAGGTCTTATATTCAAGTCTTTAATCCATCTTGAGTTTATTTTTTACATGGTGAGATATAGAGGTCTAGTTTCATTCTTCTGCATACAGACACCCAATTTTTTTTAGCACCACTTACTGAAAAGGGTATCCTTTCCCCAGTGTATGTTTTTGTTGACTTTGCCAAAAATCATCTGGATTTTGATCTATGGATTTATTTCTGAGTTCTTTATTCTCTTCTATTAGTCTGTGTGTATGTTTTTGTACCATACCCTGATGTTTTGGTCTTGTACTATAATTTGAAATGAGGAATGTGGTACCTCCAGCTTTGTTCTTTTTCACTTAGGACTTTTTTGGCTGTTCGCTCTGATTTTTGATTTAGTATGGCTTTTACAATTTTTTTTTCTAATTTTGTGAAACATGATATTGGAATTTTGATAGAGATTGCACTGAATCTGTAGATGGCTTTGGGAAGTATGGTCATTTTGACTATGTTAATTCTTCTGATTCATAAGCATGGGATATTTTTCCATTTGTTTGTATCATCTACAATTGTTTTCACTAGTGTTTTGTATTTTTCCTCAATTAGATTTAATTCTCAGTATTTTATTTTATTTTTGTATTTATTTTAAGTGGGACTGCTTTTTTTATTTAATCCTTTGCTTGATAACTATTGGTATATAAAAACACTACTAATTTTTACATGTTGAATTTGTATCTTGAAACTTTACTAAATTAATTTTTCAGGTCTAAGAGTTTTTTGATGGAGTCTTTGAGGTTTTCTGGATAAATATAAGATGATATCATCAGTGAACAGAAATAATTTGACTTTCTCTTTTCCAATTTTTATGCCTTTCATTTCTTTCTCTTATGATTGGCCAAAAATTATCTTCAGGTGATTTCTAAATTTGAGAAGATATATGTTGTGGAAAGGACACCAGCAATCTGGCTCTTGAGGAAATAAGAATTCTGTTTTTCTCCCGCCACTAACAAAGTAGGGGACATTGAATTCATAATTTCATTTCATTGGATTTCACTGTTCTAATGGGTGAGAAGAAGGGATCAAAGTGGACAATCTCAAAGGTCACTTCTACTCCAGAAGGAGGACTCACAGAGAACTCCAGATTCATTACTTTTTGCTTTGGAGAAACAATTCTTTGTTTTGGACACTTAAACACAAGAGCATCTATTCTCAGCCATACCTGAAATTCCCTCCCTCTGTTCCAGTACATAATTCTGTTGTGATAAGCACATCATTTTCATACTTTCAAGATGATTGTTGAACAACCTTAAGGTCTTAAGGTTTTTTTATGTTAGTTTCTATCTACTCTTCTGCCTCAGCTCCCTGTCCTTCTACAAACACACTTATTCTCCAACCTCACTGAAATACTTAGAGGTTCCAAGGTACAGAGTCTCAAAACATTTTGGACAGTGGCAATGTTATCTGTAAGAAGCAGATCTTAAATGACTTCCTAGGCAATCAAAGTCAACCCAGAAATGCAGAGCATTATAAAAGGAGTTCTTAGAAATTCTGTGTGAGAGATTTTGTGGGAGTCAGAGGTTTGACATTATATGGGTGGTGGGAACTATATCCAGTGATGTTTGAGTTTCTTCTTCTTATAATAATTCTGGGGAACATCAGGTTACTTTACTAACAGAACTGTCTCTTAGTCTAGGGCACAGCCCTAACTTACTTGTATGAATTATACTCTATTAGACTTTAAGCTAGGTTGAATTTATCTTTTTTTGTTTCACTTCCCTATAATCTCCCAACTCCTTAACACAGACAACTCACATTCTTAGCCATAAGAAGGATTTAGAAATATACATCAAATAAGCCTTACTCGTAGGGTAGAATCACAAAGTAAATTTAATTTGCCTTTCAGTGTCCATTTAAATTTAGTCAAAAGGGCAGCTCCCAATGAAAATATGTGTAATTTTATGATGTTTTCTGAGTTTGCTCAGAAAATACTAATTTTGAAATATATATTCTCAAATCACAGTCACTTAGTTTAAAACTTAGATTTTAGTTGTTTTACAAATTAGTCTGTCTACTCTCATAGGATAATTAACAATTCAATCCATTCAAAGGTGGGATTTTTTCCCTTGTCCTTACTGTAAGGCCTGTATCAGGCAGATAGCCTGTAGCCAGGGAAGAAAGGTGAGGACAGAGTCTTCTGTCTGTCTCATGTTCTCTCACACTCACTAGGGGCTATATTCCACTAATGCTGAAATACAAGGTAAGGGGATGGGAGAAGACAGGACTTGAGTTTTAGATTTTCCAGGCAGCCATTCGGCACCAGAAACTACTAAGCTCTCTGAGAGGTCTGAGTTGAAGGCCTTATATGCTGACTTGAAGTGATGGAAAGAACTTTTTTCCCTCCCCACGTGGGTAAGTAGACAACAATAAACCCCCACCCCAGCTATCTCCAAATACTCTCTTCCCCATTTTTTTCTTTTGATGTAGGGTGTAGACCCTTTCTACACCTGCATGATGGTAATAGATTTCAGAATCATTGAACTAGTCTCTGCTACCTGCAACTTTCTAGTTCTACAGTGGGGTCTGTCTTACAACTCACTATGATACCTGATCTTTTCACCTATGGACCACAAATGAAACACCCATTTTCATAGTTTGTTGCAGAACATAAGAGAAAGTTTGCAGAGAAGGAAGTCAATGGTAATTATAGGTTTCAGTCTGTGGAATCACCAGGTCACCCAAGGAGAGGAGTCCTGTAATCCTCTGAAGACTATTTCTTGACCAAATGGAATGCTTTCCTTTGCTGTCCTACAGTCCTTCTCTCCTTTGTTCACTGTTATCTGCCTATGCATCTAAACTGAATTCTTAACTGTTGTTGGTGCTGCAGCCAACTGTATCTATTTAATTCAAGATAAAGTTTAGTTTGAGAACAAATGGACAGAAAGTCCCAAAGCACCCATTACTGGGCAGGGTAGGGGACCCCTGAGTGTTGGAGGCACAAGACCTGCCTGTTCCAAACAACCTCGGGAATTTGGTCTCTGTTCCCTGGGAGCTCACTAATATGAGACTTTTATAGTGGCAATAAAGAGCCTAAAACTACCTCATAAGCCTCTCTGTCAGACAGCAAATCCCCTAGCACTTCCTCTAATTAACTTCTAACCTGCCGGCCTCAGGGATTTTTTTCTCCTTTAACTGCTAATGAAGTCTAGAATCTCAAAGTCTCCCCTGATTTTACTAGAGCTTTTCTAGTCGTTAATTATGAGCCCTGTGATTTTCTCGCTCACTTGGACTTTATAAGGTGCACCACTGTAGAAACTATCTTTTTTTTTTTCCTTATTTAGAATCAACTCTTAATTTCCTTCCAGATTTCATCTGCTTGCCTCTACAGGATCAACAGCAACTCAGGAACAACAATAACAACAACTACATCAACAAAGGTGAAAACGAGTAAAGCTTGAATTTTGGGCTATGTGGCAAACTGAAAAAGAAATCTGAGAATATAATATCTCATTTTTAGAGAAACCATAGCCTAAGCTTGGAGAAAAACAAGTTCAATGAAGTAAAAGGAACAGAATAACAATGCATTCAAATTAGCAGAAGATATATAGCTCACTGAATAAATCACTTATTTATTCACTTGTTCATTTATTTCATTTATTTAACCAGTATTAATTAGTCATCTTCTATGTGCCAGGCACTGTCTAGACACTGAGGAGGCAGAAATGAACAGGCCCTTGTGGAAGATACTGCTTTCGTGGAGATCTCAAGCTCTCTTCCTAAATGATTCCATAGTGCTCCAGAGGTCAGTTACATGGTGTTCAGGCCAGTTGCCTTACCAACTAGACTAAACCTGTTGTGGATGCTTGACTCATTACCTTTGGAAAAGTTAAACACAATTTCTTACCTTCCTATGTGTCACATAGGCATTTCTCTGCTTTAGACATGTTGCTTCTGTATTTCTTTAGTAGAAGAGAGTTTGTATTGTAAGAGGCATATTGATAACTGATGGAATACATTTATTTTTTAAAAGTGTAAACCATACCTTAATTTCTAAAAAAGATTCCTTTCTGCAGTCGGATTATTAATAATAAAATTTAATATTAAAAAAATTGCACCAAATATAAACTCAAATGACCATTTACTAGCTTAGTTATTTTATTCCCAGATACTTTAATCTTAGCCAAGTGTACAAATTGCCCAAGGAATTTAAAAAATAGCAAAGCTCAGACTCTACCCACAAAAATTCTGATGATGTAAGTATAAGGTGAGGCTCGGTGATGAGAGTTTTCATTTTTAAATTCCATAAACAATTGTGATGGGGCTTCAGAAGCAGGGCCATTGAACTCCCTAGATCTAAAAGTGGTGACTTTCATTTCATATTCAACAAGTAACTCAAATTTACACAACCAATTTTTCTCCTTTCTACTGATAGTGAACTGTTATAGAACATTTTTTTGGTAAAAAATAAAGATGTTTTGGTAAATCCCCCATCCAAAAAAAATATTCATTAGCTATTAATAGCTTAGGTTGTTGGAACAACAACCTAAGGTTCATAATATTGTCAGATTTGGGTGACCAAAGAAGTCATATGCCAGCTATGCTTGAATATCCTTTCTCTCAACAATTATTATATTTACCTTAATGTTCTGAGACATTGAGCAGGAGGAGGGAAGTAGGCGATAAAAAATAGCATTTTCAATTAGAATAATTGATCGATGCACTTTGTTTTTTCCAATTTACTTTTGATTGCTATGATTATTATTTTATATTTTTAGAATTTGGCTGTGTTCTAAGCTTCAGAGAGTTTGACGTTCTTAGATTGCTTATGCAAGATCAAGCCCTCTATATCTCCCTTTAATGATGCCAGATGTTCATTACTTCAATTGTGCTGGTATCTTTGGGCAAGGCAAGTAACTGGGTCAGGGACATGACATTTCTTTTTATGTATAAGACAGGAAAATGATTCGTTAAAGTGTAATTTTTTGAAGGGGAGATGAGACAAGAACTCCATTCAGCAAGATCACTGCAAGGTATTTTTAGCCACAAGTCTTGTAAATTCACTCACCTGGTTTGTCCTCATCTTCCTAGGAGTGGTGTGGGGTCTATCAGTGGATTTTTAAAGGCAAAATGTAATAATTTCCAAAACTTTGAAAGTATGACTCATACAAATATTATATAAGCATATTTCAAAGATTTTATTTAATTAATTAATTAATGAGTGTTAAAAGAAAAATCTCTGCTGAATTAAATTTAAAAGAGTTTACTTGAGCAAAGAACTGATTTGCAAATCCAGCAGCCTCCTGAGCCAGAGTAGGCTCAGAGACTCTAGCAGCTACATGGTGGAAAAAGATTTATGGACAGACAAAGGAAAGTGACAAAACGGATGTGAGGTACAGCTGGATTAGTTATAGCTTGGCATTTGCCTTATTTGGACACCATTTGAATGTTTGGCCACATTTGATCGGCCAAAACTTGGTGATTGGCACAAGAGTAGGCTCTGGTCTGTTCACACCTCTACTTGTTACAGTTCACAACGTACAGAAAAACCTAGGCTGAACTTAAGTATGTAAGGAGACATAAACTTGACTTAGGCTAAACTTGACATAACATGAGAAAACTAGTAAGATGGTTCAAAGGACGTTTTGAGAATTTGGGTTTTTATGGGCATTTTGAAACAACATTAGAGCAAGAATGATAGGATAAAGCAAGCTCAACTGGGGTTCCACAGGCAACCCTCCTTGGGGGTCATCCTTTCTCCCTAATGAAAACTATTCATATCTCTACTGGACCAAAATCTGTCAGTTAACATATATTGTATTATGTTTTTACTCAGTAGAAAACAATGGATCAAACCAACTGTATTCCCCTAGTATAAATGGTCTTTGATTGATACTGTTAATCAGTGCCTCAGTATAAGACTGAAAGAACATGCTGCAATTTATTTACCTAATTCTTTATTTTAAATCATTTTTCATATTATAAGTTAAGTGGTAGTGACAATTTCAAAGCATCATACCCTGAGATAGCTCTGAAGACAACTTCTAAGTGATAGAAATGAGTCCATTTCTCTCTTTTCTAATGTCATTTCTGTGTATGTGTGAACATTGCACAAAAGTATGCATGAAACATAGTCTGGTGTTGCATAGGCAATGTGAAAAACTTTTAAATCTCTTGGGGAAAATGAATTTGCTTCCCAGGAAACAAACTACCCATGTCCTTAGAACCAGTCTTGTTAATTTTCTTTTTCTGCTATCCTCTTTGTCTCAGCCCACTCTGTACATTTCCTATCCTGGAGAAGTAGCAAACATTCTCATCAGATCAGAATTTTTCCTACTACTAATTAATAAAATGCATTTATTGTCCTTCACAAGGAACTTGTACACAGGTGCTCAAAAATCTAGAAAATAAGAAATAAACTTTCCAGATCCATATCAAGGGAAGGAGCTTTTTTTTTTTTTCTAAAGATTTGCATTTTTTAAGATAGATTTTAAGTTCCTTTTATTGATACCAGTTACATTCTCTACTTGGGTTTCTGAAACATAAAAATAGTAAATCTAGCTTTCATATTTTCCATCATGTTGAGGAAGAGAATGTTGAAATTAACTCTGCCATTTGCCATTGCATCTCCTTGCTTTCATCTTGAAAGTTTCTTGATAGAGAGGTCCTTAAAGATATACCTTGGGCTAAATGATCCACAGTGACATCAGGATCACCTCTACTAAATGCAAATGTGATTAAGTTTTGGAAATATTTTGAAGAGAGCTCATAGGCTTAGAATTTATTTTTTACTATAGAATATTCAAAATAAGATCCAAATCTTTTGGAACTGGGTCAGACCTGATTCTTAATACTGCCAGGCTGTGGGCACATTATAGCATCTTACAGTGGCATTGTAATTTTCTCCAATTTGCTCACGAAGACTAATTATCCAGATAATTCAACCTGACTATCTGCTGTTGACCACTGCAAATCTCCCTGCTGTTCCTCAAAGCTCTGTTTTTCCTCGTTTCTTCTCTTGTTTTAAACCCCTCACTGTTCTGAGTGCCTTTTATTTAAAGAGAAATTGGATACCTACTGTGTAAATTTCTGCAGGGAGTCCTTTAATGTAGACTGTTGCAGTTTTCTCCAGGAATATACAAATAATTACAACGGCTAGGGATTTGGACTTTGTTATCTACAGAGAAGGAATAGTGTGAGAAAAAGAGAAAAAATAATAACTATTAACTCTACAACTCTGAAAAGAAAATTAAAAAAAAAATAAAGGGGAAAGAAAAACAAAGTTATTTGTTAAAGTACCTGCTAAAAATAGACAGATGCATAGAAGTGGCAGCTGCTGACACTGGTCTTTGTGCAGGCTATTGGGAACAGCCACGCACAGAGAAAGAATCATGAACTTTGGTACAACAGGCAGCAGGCTGAGTTCTCGCCTTCATAGTCATGGCAACAGAACATCCTGTTGTGCTCCTGGGGGTGGAAATGGGACCCCCTTGAGTCCTCTGTCACCTCTGACAGAGGTATGGGTGTCTGCTTGGCAACTTTACAATCCTGAATTGCTCGTTACAGTTGGCTTAAGGGAGCTCTGGTTTGTGTTTCTTATTTTTGTTTAAAAGACAACTTTTAAAGATAAATGCATAGTTGTACTTCAGAGAAGAGTTTCAAGGAAATAAATATGGTCATCTTAGAACCCAATTTACATTGAAGTGATGTTGCATTCCTGCAGTTTGTTCAAAAGCACAATCGTATCCTAATATTATTTTCCAAGTGGATTATTTAAGGTGACCTGGGGACTCCTACTTGTATTACCAAGCAGGCTTATGGTGGCCACGGACTTCCTCAGTCTGACCTTATCATAAAGTTCTGAAAATACTGTCATTCTGTAAGCTTCTTTCAGCCAAGATGAAGGAAGAAAAGAAATTTCTTTTTAAAATTCCTAAATGAGCAGTAAGACAAAGAATTATTTCCACACATTTATGTGAAAATTGAACCCTTGAAATGAGAAGGAATTTGCCCATTATGGAACCCAAATCAAGTTCTGGTAGGACCCAAGTTCCTTGAATTCTTTGCTTGTTTTTATTAGTCAGTCTTCTGAAACTGATTTTTGTGGTTGTTTTAAGGTTTTCTTCTACAACAAAGGCTTTAAGACCATCTGCCAACTGAAAAGGAGCTTGAATTCACCTTAATTACAATAATAATAAAACCAATAAATCAATAAAACCAAGAGTGCTTTTGGAGTACTCCTTGAAATTTCACAGAAAGGAAGTTTTCAAAAGCAACCAAATAATGTTAATAAGAGTAATTTTTTTTTGTTTTGTTACAGAGACAGGGTCTGACTCTGTCACCCATGCCGGAGTGCAGTGGTGCCATCATGGCTTACTGCAGTCTTAAACTCCTGAGTTCCAGTTATACTCCTGCCTCAGCCTCCTAAGTAGTTGGGACTACAGGCATGTGTCACAATGCCCAGCTAATGTTTTCATTGATTTTTGTATAGACAGGGTCTCGCTATATTGCCCAGGCTGGCCTTGAATTTCTGACTTCAAGTGATCCTCCCAACTCACCCTCCCAAGTAGTTGAGACTCCAGGTGTGCAACACCATGCTCTGCTAATTTTTTTAATCTTTTGTAGAGACAGGATCTCACTATGTTGCCTAGGCTGTCCTCAAACTCTTGGTCTTAAGTAATCCTCCCACCTCAGCCTCCCAAAATGCTAGAATTAAAGGCATGAGCCACTGTACCCAGCCAGTAATTGAAATATTATCAATAATAATCAACTAACATTTATTGCTAAAATTTATTGACACACGCATATATGTAACATGTCTATATATGCTCTAAGCACTTTACATCTATTATCTCATTACTTGTTTTTACTTTACTAATGAGGAAACACAGAAATTTTAAGATTCCTCCCCAACATCACATAGTGAGTAATTAGTAGAGTCAGGATTTAAACGGAGGCCATCTGACTCAGTCAGATCTGACCAGTATTTGAATTCTTAATCACTCCATTGCAATCTACTATGTTTTTACAGCATAATTTAAACATAGATACAAGATTTCTGTGCTATAAAATAACAAAATGCTTATAAACTTCATCACTGTTTAGCAAGAACAACTACTAACCTTCACCCCTTACTGAGCTCCTAGTATGTGTCAGACACTCTACTGGGCATTGTGCATATATTGTCTCCATTCCTCATCACAAACTTGCAATGAAAGATATACTATCCTCACTTTGTACATGAAGAAATGAAGCATGGAGATTTTTTAAAACTTGCTCAGGGTCATATTTAAGCCAAAGGCTGAGCTGCAGAATAAGCTCAAGTGTGCATCTGTTTTCCCATGCTGCTCTGCTAATTTTCTCAAGTCGTTTGCAAGGTGTAGCTTCAGTTTTACCATCAATGGCCAAGAACAAAAATCTTTTGTCCTAGTCCCTGACTTTACTTTTGAGATATAATAATAACATCCTAAGCCCTCCAACCAACTGAATGGATCTCCTATTGGCCAAGGGGACACCAGAGGGACCTTGAAAACTGAGATCTCAGCCACGACAGGACAGGAGGTGGGACATGCTTTGTTATACCGCTTTTCTCACTAACCACAATTAGGCTTACTTCCCTAAGAACTAAACAGAAACCAGCCCTTTCTTTTTATCCTTTGTTTTTATTTTATTTTTTTCTGTTTATTTATTTATTCATGTTTTTAGACAGGGTCTCTCTCTGTCATCCAGGCTGGAGTGCAGTGGTGTGATCACAGCCTACTGCAGCCTTGACCTCCCAGGCTCAAGTTATCCTCCTGCCTCAGCCTCCTGAGTAGCTAGGACTACAGGTGTGCACCACCACAGCCGGCAAATTTTGTTTAATTTTTTGTAGAGAGGGGGTCTCCTTACGTTGCCAAGGCTGGTCTTGAACTCCTGGGCTAAAGTGATCCTCCCACTTCGGCCTCCCAAAGTGCTGGGATTACAGAAGCCAGACACCATGCTCAGCCTAGCCCTTTCAAAAGACTCCACCCCTAGTATTAACCAACCACTTGACGTTGTCTCTCCTTTTTTGTGTGAAGAGACTACTGACCACACAGTGGTTCTGGCCAGTCTACAGAGAATGTGCAGTAAGGGTTTTTGCGTTCCGTACTTTATCTTTTCACATTAGAGGAATGAAAACTCCACCCTCAGATCATGCTAATGACACTGTCTTTTGTACATGGGTCCCATGAAGGGGAATGAAGCTCAATTGCACATGCACATTGTTCTCTTCTCATAAACATTCATGACTTCTCCCATAGCTTATTGCATATGTATATATGGCCATTCTGTTCAGCATACATTCCTGTACCTTTGGCTATTCCCTCGAAGTATCTGTTTCCAGCATCTGGCCAGAGGCTGTGCTTCCCAGCCTGTGAGAATGGCCACCCTGGAGGCTGCAATCCTTCATGAGGATTAAAGCTCTGCTTTCCAAGCTTATAAGCCTCATCATTCTTTAGCTGACACTTTCCTACTAAAGTTGTTAATGAGATAGAAGTATTGTCTCCAAAAAGCCTAAATGAATATATACAAATTACAGTGAGGGGAGATGGACAACCATCTATTTTTCTTTGATTACCTTCATTACTTGATTAACTCGATTAGTATTCTTTCATACCTGAAGAAAGAAAAATGAATGAAGCAATGAGTGAATGAGTGAGCAAGTGAAACAATCTAACATCTACTGAATGTCGAGTCGGCAGTAGGCACTGTGTAAAGTAATTTCATATTCTGCTTTTATGTTCTTTCCACACAAGATCTGCAGTTAGGTACCTATTTTTGTTATTACTATATTAAGCATGAGGAATCATAGGGTAAGCGAATTGCTCAGTTTCTACTAGTGAATGAGATGGTTGAAAATAGAGCTCAAAGAACTTTGACTCCAAAGTTCAAGCTGTTCCACCCATATGTTTACATTTATCCTTTTAATTTAGAAAGTGTTTAGATACAGAAGAGTAATTTAGAAAAATCTTCCAGAAACAAAGAACCGCTATATAAAAAATACCCAAATATTTATGCTTCAGTGGTATAAATAAAATATTGCCTTAATTCTTATTTTTAAAAATTTTTTAATTATTTCATTGTATAGGGACAAATTATAGTTATATATATTTAAGGCATGCAAAGTGAAGTTATTATTTTTGAATACAATGTAGAATGATTAAATCAAGCTAAATAATCTATCCATAATCTCAAGTATTAGATACTTTTTGTAATGAGAATACTAAGATTTATTCTTTTAGTGAAATTAAAATGTACAGTACTCAATTATTAGCTATGAATGACATGCTGTGCAATAGATCTCAAAAAATAAAATAAATCAAACTTACTCCTCCCATCTAATGGTGGCTTGGTACCCTTTGACTGTCATCTCCCCATTCCACCCAGTCCCCCAGTGTGGGGTAACCACCATTCCACTCTCTGTTTCTCTGAGTTCAGTTGTTTTAGATTCCACATATAAGTGAGGACATGGGGGTATTTGTCTTTTTGTGTTTGGCTTGTATCACTTAGCACCATGTTTTCCAATACCATCATGTCACAAATAACAGAATTTCTTCTCATTTTAAGGCTGAATAGTATTCCATCATGTATACATTCCACGTTTTCATTATCCATTTATCTGTTGATGGGGACTTAGGTTTATTCCAAAACTTGGCTATTGTGGATTATGCTGCTCTAAACCTAGGCATACAGAATCTCCTGTGCTGATTTTAAATCTTTCAGGTAAATACACTAAGGTGGGATTGCTGGATCATGTGGTAATTTTATTTTTAGGAGCTCCATCCGGTTTTTTATAACGGTTGTACTAATTTGCATTCCCATCAACATGTTACAAGGGTTCCCCTTTATCCACATCCCTGCCAGTTTATTTTTCACCTTTTTGATAATAGCCATCCATTATAAGAGGTCCAAGGTGATATCTCATTGTGATTTTAATTTGTATTTCTCTAATGATTAGTCAAGTCAAGCATTTTCCCATATATCTATTAGCCAGATGTCTTCTTTTGAGAAATGTCTGTTCATGTCCTTTGCCCATTTTCTTTTGAGTCAGAGTCTCACTCTGTCACCCAGGCTGGAATGCAGTGACATGATCTTAGCTCACTGCAACCTCCACCTCCTAGGTTTAAGCAACTCTCCTGCCTCAGCCACCTGAGTATCTGGGATTACAGGCATGTGCCATCATGCCTGGCTAATTTTTGTATTTTTAATAGAGATAGGGTTTCCCTATGTTGCCCAAGCTGGTCTCGAACTCCTGGCCTCAAGTGATTTCCCCCACCTTGGCCTTCCAAAATGCTGGAATTACAGGTGTCAGCCACTGTGCCTGGCCCCTTTACCTTCTTAATTGGATTGTTTTCTTTCTATAAAGTTGTTTGGATTGTTTATATTTTTTAGATATTACTCTCTTATCAGATACATGGCTTACACATATTTTCTTTTGGTGTGTAGCTGAACTCTTCTCTTGTTTCCTTTGATGTGCAGAAGCTTTTTGTTTTGATGTAATCTCATTTGCCTATTTTTGCTTTTGTTATCTGTGCTTTTGGGGTCAATTCTAAAAAGTCTTTGCCTGGACCAATGTTTTCTTCTGGTAGTATCACAGTTTCAGGTTTTATGTTTAAGTCTTTTTAATCCATTTTGAGTTGATTTTTGTATATGGTGTGAGACAAAGGTCCAGTTCCATTCTTTTGCATATGAATATCCAGTTTTCCCAATGCCACTCATTAAAGAGATTATTTTTGTCGCATTGTATATTCTTGGTACCTTTGTTGAAAATCAGTTGGCCATAGATTAATGGATTCAGTTCTATGTTCCCCAATCTGTTCTATTGGTTAATGTGTCTATTTTTATGTATGTGCTATATTGTTTTAATCACTACCACTTTGTAATATATTTTGAAATCAGGAAATGTGGTGCCTCCAGCTTTGTTATTTTTGCTCATGATTGCCATTTATATTTGGAATTTTTTGCAGTTTCATATTAATTCTAGAGTTATTTTTTTCTTTATCTATGAAAAATGACTGTCATTTCATAGATCTCCCTCTCTTTAGGGTTTATTGTTGAAACTTTGTTAGTTTCTTCTGGAGGTATTGTGACTTCCTGAGTCTTTGTAATCTCATGTCCTTGCATTGGTGTTTACACATTTGTAGACAGCCACCTTTTGGGGCCTTTTACAGTTCTGTGGCATAACTAGACATACACTAGTTAGTCTAACCTGTGATTCTGGGTGGGCTAGCTCATAATGGCCCTGGGCAAGCAGAAACTGCTTTCAGGTTCTCTAGATGGCTCAGCTGCTCCCTTTACTCTAAATCTGGGTGAGACAGCTAGCCAGATGGACTCTGCTATCCAGCAAGATCCCTTGCTGAGCTGAGCTGCGCCATGGGCACTGCAATTGCCTCTGGCTTGGCAGGTCATAGAATGTAATCCCTGGCCAAAATGTACTGTTCTTTGAGTTCAGCAGTTGGTCAGGGTTTCTGGAGGCACTTTGAAGTTAAATGGATTGGGATGGATAGACCCACTACTATGCTCAGTAGAAATGCATGGTTGAACATACATGTGCATGTGTCTTTATAGTAGAATGATTT